>WYDF02078224.1:0-24574 GCA_009867245.2 Adranes taylori | reverse complement strand
TATATTTATATATAAGTATAATAGGACACGACGCTGCCACGTTTTTAATTTAAAATATTTTGGCTATAGCTCAGAAACCGTTAAAGATTTCATTATTTAGAACTTATATTGAGACAATCACATATAGTCATATCATATTCAGTCATATAAGATTTCGTTATATCATCTTATTTCCGTTATATTTAAACAAATGTCGTTATATGGCCTGCTTACTTTTCTTTGATACTATTGCATAAAATTAAGATTTGACATATATATTACAGAATAGTTTTTGTATACAAACTTTGAGGGCCATTTTCCCGTAAAGGGTTTCTGTAATTTTATTAATATATGTATCGGAAGATCGTTGAGAACTGATTAGATTGATTTATAAAAACGAACGTTTAAAGCTCGAAGTAATTTAACCTTGAAAAAATTGCACTACCTTAAACATCTCGTTAAACATAGAACATTAAAACTATGGACTCTTAGGTCACTAAGCATATGGAAGGTCACACTGGGACCGGCGCTGCTCGTGAGGCCGGTCGCTTAAAGTGGTTGACCG
This sequence comes from Adranes taylori, assembly GCA_009867245.2. Lineage (NCBI taxonomy): Eukaryota > Metazoa > Arthropoda > Insecta > Coleoptera > Staphylinidae > Adranes > Adranes taylori. The sequence goes on along the minus strand of WYDF02078224.1, from coordinate 24,030 downwards.
ATGAGGTGGTCACTAAGCATATGGAAGATTCATTTTGTAAGTACAGTATCAAACAAAATGCTTGTTTTATCTATTTTGTGGATAGAAAAACTCCGGCATTAAGAATTTATTTCAATTTTCCATAATCTTTGTCTCCCTTCTACTAAAGTAATCAATTTTTCCCAATTCTTTTACATATGTTTATTTAATATACTGTAATAGCGTATTATTTGCTATCAGACAACAGACTGATAGCCTTAAAAAATTAAATAATTTGAAATTCGTCCGATGAACACCCGACATCGATGAATCTCTCTAATGCAATCGGAGGTACTGAAAGCATCTGTATATTTCTTATCATGTTTGAAATGATCGGACGCATACGGCTGACGTTAGGCATCGGGCAAATCGTCCAATGCCGGTACTACTATGATTTTTTTTTGTAACTTTCGTTTTTTCCTCTTTGTCATTGTTTTGTGGCGATCATTGGAGTGCCTGGTATGCTCAGGGCGCTGCGGAACTGGTTCTTTCCTGTTGCTTGCATACGGATGTCTGTCTTCTTTTGAATGGCTCCTAGATTCGTTATAAGGTTTTCTCTATTTGTTTCCGCTATTTCTATAACATATTTGGTTTGGAGAGCTTCTGCAGGCTGTGTATTTCTGATTGCCCATTGGGCATCTAATGCTTTTTTGAGAAATTTATTGTTCGCTATCCTGCATTTTTCTTTTGTTTTTTCCATGCCTGATCCATATTTTATTTCCATACATCAGCTGTGGCCTCAGAATGGTATCCATTAATGTTTTTCTCGCTCTCAGTGACAGTTTTGTATCATACTAGAGGATGGGGTACATTTTATGTAGATGATCTCCACTATGTCCTCAATTGCGTTCTCCGAGGAAAAATTCAATACTAAATTCGGTATTTGATCCTCTTCTGGAGCTTTCGTCGGGTTAACATTTTTCAGTATGTTTGAAAGTTCATTTGTTGATATTCTGTGCATACTGACCATCTTAGCATTCTGTGAATACTGAGCATCTTCTGTGAATACTGACCAATATTGACCATCTTAGCATGGAGGTTTCTATAGCCGATTCTATTTATATTTTCGATTCGTCCTTGTTTTGAGACTGGCTTTGGAAGTACTTGGCACACGCTTCTCCTTTCTGTTTATCGTCATAAATATATGTATCATCTGCTTCTCAAATTGTGTTATTGTCGTTTGGTCTTATCCTGATTTATTTAAAAAAAAATTCAGAAGTGATTTTCTCCTTCTGCGCATCTATGCACGCTTTTTCTATTTCTCATTGATTTTTTTCGTTTTTCTTTTAACATTTTTTCAACATGTTTATGTATTTTTCATAAAGCATTTTTCTCATGTGGGTGGCGATTGAATGCATATTTCTTACGCATTTCGTTCTTTCTTGCTAACAAAGCTTTTTCTTCTTGATTTAATTTTGAATGGTTTTCCTGTTGTACTGGCTGGGAATTTTTTCTTTAATACTATTGGTTAGGTTTTCTAGTGCCTCGTCTCTTTCGTTGGGACTTTGAATGTTTTTATAAATTCGTGCTCGTACGTTCCCAATTCGTTCTCATATGTGCTGTTTTTGATTTTAGCGTAAAATTTCCTATTTCAGCTATTAGGATGATGATCCGATGAAAGTGTATCTTTCGTTTCTGTTTTCAAGTCTTTGTCAACTTGATAGCTGACGAATAGGTGGATTATGACCGAAGCCTTATATAACACATATGTAGCAAAGAACATTTGAGAATTTAATATATAGCAAATAACTTTGATTATTAACGTCCCTTGTTTCATTGGTTAGATTAAACACTTTCTTAATTTATAAGCTGCTATTCGTCCAAACACATTACGCACAGCTAATATGGTGCACATATCAAATGAAGTATACAGCGAATAAATAAATATGAACATCTTAATATATGCAAATTTGCATACACTTTGCGTTCAAAATGATACTTATAAGAATTAGTTTAGAGAGGCATATACCGTACTAATTAAGTATCGGATTCATAACCCGATGTAATGATATCTTGCCCCTATAGTTGTAAAGAGAGGGTATTTCTAACGGCTACTTCATATGCCAGAAACTCATGTCCATTTTGCCTCAATTTTTAAACTAGTTCTTATAATTCCTTATCATTTACAATTATCAAAATTAGCAGCTATCTAATTAAAAAATATTAGTTTGATAATCAAAAATATATAATACTGGAGAAATGGAGGAGTCATAGGAGCACTGGGTGAATGAATGTGAAATGTTTGGATGGACGGAGGAGCAAAAGGCAAGATACTTGAGGATGTGTATGGGGCAGGCAGGAAAAGGAATCAAAATAATGGACAGGATTATTTTGATTCCTTTTCCTATAATGCCCTAGTGGAGGAATTAAATAGAAAGGAAGAGTAAGAATTTGGGAATAAGAATAAGAGAAATATAAGAGGTACGAGGAAAGAAGGGGCAATAGAGAAAAAAGTATGTAAAAAAGGGAAAAATCGAAAAGAAAGGAAAAAGATAGCATATCATTTCACTTCACTTAGGTCTTTTTAAGAATGGATTTCTTTATCTGTTTTTAGTTTCTTTTTTTTTGTATCAAGTGGAATTAGTTTTGTGTACAATTTGTTGTGTATATATGTTTTTTGTAAAGAATTTTTAGGATGCCAATAAAGGTTATTATTAATTAAAACTCTCTACATAACTTAAGTGCGATACGCTCCACACAAGAAATGTTTCCTAAAAGTAGTGACTGTTAACGACATTTTGTAAGTTTTATTGATCTCTCTTCTCATTTTGCAGTAGTATATTTCGTAACAAATAAAAGTGAGGTATATGAAAAATTTAAACATTATATTGCGTGTCTCGAAACACGATTAGCGATTAGCGGGGAATATATTTCTAAAGAGTTTTAACAGTTTCTGTTTATCACATGGTACTCCAGTGCAGTACATAATGCCGTATACACCGAACGGAATATCAAAAAAAAAAAAAACACAATAGAACACTAATGGAAAAAGCTAGATGCCTGATATTTGACTCAAAAATGGAAGAGGACTCTGGAGTGAAGCAGTTGAACTTCCGTCTATTTAATAAACAAAATAGAAATAAGAACGTTGGAAAATCATCAAACACCAGTTGAAGTATGGGTATGATCAAAAACAAAATTTGAAGAAAATAAAAGTATTCGGATATTCGCCTTATATTCATATTCCACCTGAGGAAAGAAAAGAAAAGTTAGCCCGACGCAGCAAAAAAAAACTATATGTACAATGTATATAGGCTTCGGGTAAAAAAAAACAAAAAAACATAGTAACTCTATGAAACGCGATATTCCATGAAATAATAGAAGAAATAGAACAAAATATTAGAACGATTTAAAACGAAAATGTATGTGCCGGATTATATATGAAAATGAAGATAAAAAAGAAATTGCAGATTCGGAACCGTCTGACAGTGATAGGGCGTAAAGTGAAAATTTGAGTATCTAAGCGTTACAAAGACTATGATATGAACATGATGATGGCTTTATCAATTGGAGACTTTTCACTGAGCATTCCTAAATGTTATGAAGATGCTATAAGTAATGATAATAGTTCGAAGCAAGCAATTAATGAAGTACTGCAAACACTGAACAAAAATCAACGAAAATATAGTGGCAAAAGAAAATATGCCGTCCAATCAAAATATAATTTATTCAAAGTGGATACTCTGAAAAAGAAATAAATGGAAAACTAGTTAAAAAAGCTCGATTAGTCAGCACGACTCAAGATGTATACACGCTGGTAACTCGAATGATGACTGCGTATTTTATTATTGTTATGCATACAGGATAACATGAAAGTCCACCAACTTGATGTAAATTCTCTCTTTTTGAATGATAGTTTGAAAGAGACAGTTTACATGAAAGTATCAGGGGAATTGGATGTTAATAAGAAGTTAGTTTGTAAACTTTGTAAACTTGAGTAGGCGCTCTAGAAATATTGAGATTAGTATTCTTTTTAACTACCGTGCAATGGAGTAGTCCAATACTACGTATTGGGGGTTTTGTACTATACTAGACATTCGGAGGTACGAATTGATCTTTATCTACGAAATAATTATTATTTAGCATTTAGTACATTTGAACATTTTTAAATATGTTATATTCTCTTATTTGAATGGATTATTTAGTTTTGTTTTTTATTTAACTAAATTATCTCATGTGTAAAGTAAATCGAAAATTTCCCAAAATCCACACTGGCGATTAAAGCTAAGAGCGTAACGTTTTGATCGCAATGCGGCCTATTCCTAGTAAAAGTAAGATGCCCAGATTTAAATAGCGAAAACAAATCTATTAGTAAACTATTAGTACTAAAACTTTTCCGTTAGAACTAAATTATTTGATAATGTTTTGTTTAAAATATTTTTCATTAAACTACTTAGGAAAAAGTTAACTGGTAGAAAATCCTAGTTTGAATTTGCTCAAAACGTTTTTTGTCTTACATTGTAGTGTATATTCAATCTTGATGTATTACATTTTAACCCGTCAATAGTTTATCTTCGTATCGAATTATGATCATGTGAAAAAAGTACTTACTACGTACTTAGCAATAAAAATGATACATCTTTATTAAAAATCAAATGTCAATATTATAATGTCAAAGCCATGAAGTATTGAGTAATTTAATGATTTTTCGCTGTTTGAACGGTTGAAATTTTAATGATTTTTACAATGTAATATATAAAAATTGAATATACAATAACCAAAAAGTCTATTTAAACTGTGGTAAATTATTAATCTATCTTCTGATAAAATGTAAGCAAACATAGTGGATCTAAATAAAGTATAACAAACTTACGATTTTCATTCTTATAGATGTATTGAAAACGCACTTGAAATTTCGAAAACTCCTTTAACAGAAGCGCAATTTAGATCACAAATAAAATTTAATATGAATTAACACGTAAAATTTATTGCGGTACCGCGTATATTATTCAACAAAACCAGATGGTCTACGGAACTACCGATAGATTTGTTTGTAATAGATGCACTGGAAATAATAATATTGCTCGTGTGTGGTACGCGGTTAGTACAGGTACTACAATAAAACGTGGACTTCAGATGGTGTGTGTTGGTAGAAACGGTGATACTCTAAATGTGGTAAACGCGCTGATAGGAACATTGCATTTTATACGACATCGGGTATCGGACGGCCTCGTTGTGTTATTTACGTTTGTTGGAATCGCGAGGTCGCAATAATAATAATTCAAATGATAACTAACTCATACACCTGCTGCTGCAGGTAAGAAGTGATTGATAAGTTGACAGTATTTAATTGACGATGGATATCCGTATTAGCCGGGGTACTATTGTGATATTGAGATTTATTCACATAAGGTACCTTCAGTTTAGTAACGAAATTTAAATATTTTGTGCTAATCGGATTAATTTTATTTGCCGACTCATCTTTTCATTAATAAAGTTTGGGAAATGCGAAAAAGTTTACAAACTTGGATTTCTTAGTCAAGTTAAAAAACAGTCATTATCTTTATAGATGAGGCTTTATCGAAATTATAGAAAAAAGAGCCTTCTAAACTAGCTATTTGTGCAGCAAGGATAATAGTGCAAGAAGTGCAATAACTCATTTTTAATAAACAAATAAAAAAAATTCGTGGACGTGATCTCCAACCCATATTTCATATATTGGTTAGCACAATAGTGTTTAGGGTAAACAAAACAACATTAATATAACCTATAAAGCACCAACCCATGAATCCGCCGGTCCCCATTTTTGCCTGCGGCGCGGGCAGCTAGGCTGTCGGATTTGGCAAGGCCTACGATCCCTCTTTACTCTCTTTTCGGCTAATTTATAAAAGAGTAGTTTATAGAGTAATTTTTAAAAGAGTAGTGCCTTGGCCTTATGAATTTGTCCGGTTTGGCGCGATCTGCTGCAGTTTTTGACTTAAGATTTCCCCACTACCGCTTTTGAGTCACTTTTTCTTCGTGTCCGCTTTGCGTATAATTGAGGTTGCTGGGTCTTATATTTGTTCCCCAAATTTTATTTTTTCAACTTTCAAAGGTATCGAGATATTTAATGTAATACAATAACTGGTCTCAAGTAAATGGATCGCAAAGTTTACAAAACTAAAAACTCTCTGTGTTAAATTGTTAAATATGTTAAATTGTAATTTTAGAACAAAATATTTCAAATAAAATTGAACAAGCTTTTGGTAGCTTATAGAATAAAATTTATTCAAGTGTCGTTTCTTTCATAGTTCCTGAAATACATCAAAAAGTTTGTAAACTTTTAAATTTGACAACGTCATGCTCTATACCACTTCACACAGGGATGACACTACTTGCATTCAACGCATAATATAATGCCCTATATACAAGCGAAATTTCTTCTAATTTTAAAACTGAATTTCTCAATAAAATAATCATTTTGAACCTCTCCCAAAGTTATAATGTGCACCCGCAACTGATAAGATTTATTCAATTGCAAAAGGACTTTATATGTCTCATGCAACGTAAAATATTTTGTCCTGTACCTTTGCATATATGTGCTATCATGTAGGCCTTAAATGTATATATGACTGTTGAATGTTGGTGAATGTTGGTTGCCATGGCGACATGTTGCGTATTTTTTTAAATTATTAAGGGTCATATCTTTGAAACGAATTGAGATCACGTGTGGTGTCATTTTAAATAAAATTACAAGAGCTACCAAAATGTAAAAGTATTATCGTGTGTTATCAATCAACACGCAAAATAAATAGCAAAATCTATATTACACCATCAAAAATGTAGCTTTCGCGTTTTAGTGCTCTTTGTTTGATACATGCCTTTAAATGTACTGATTAATAATACCGCACTGCTATCTTTCCTTTTCTGCACTATACATAAAAACAAATCGCAAATATCTTCTTTGCAAGGCAAACTTGAATTATGAATTTATATAACACTTAAGACATTACTTATTCATTACAAATTACGATAACGCCCAATGCAAATGGCTGTCGCTTATGAATATAAACTATATTCTAATTATATGTACATACTACGAATAATGCTTATCAACTGAAACGAGAAGGCTGTGCACGTATTGAAATTCGCTTAAATATAATCTGCTCGGGTCGTGTTCGTGCGCTACGATTAGATACGAAGTAGGATGACGCGGTTCGTTTCCACTGATGTCGATAATTAACTAACATGAAGTTATTAAGTAACATGTCTTCAATAATTGTATTGAACACAATTAACATTTTAACTCTCACACTGTTCACTCTCATTATTGTTGTACAATACTAGAATCGTCGAGTAGAGGTGAAAATGCAATATAAGAAAAATATCATCATAATATTCTAACATAAATAAAGGCTGTATTGTTTGTTATCGTTTTAAAATAAGAAGCATGAGCTGTGATTTAAAAATTAATTTATTAATACCACTGACTCCTCTAACATTGATTATGATTCTGTGGATTATTAATATATATTTATGTTCAAATGTTTAAGCAGTATTTATTCTCCAGAAGTTTTTACAGATTACATGTATTTAGTACTAACACTATATTCGGATGCGGCTGTTTTTTGAATGAGTTTCCAAACGCTACATACAGAGTACACTTGAGATGAAGAACATTCTTTTCTTTACCGAAACATTTCAAAATTTTTATAGGCACGGCTAACGCAAGCTTTTATTATTTCATTATAAAGAATTTGTTGAAAACTAGCCCTATTCTTTTTTTTTTTCGATAAGCAAATTTTTATTAATTCCGCAGTGAATAATTTTGTTTAAGGTATTTTGAAACACGTTGGACAAGAAGGAAGAGATACTGAATATGTTGTTAGCTAAATGCTTTACTAGTACTTGATTGGCTCGATGATATCAGCTTTTAAACTAGTTTAATTAATTAAATTACTATGGGTAATAATGTGGAATAATTAAACTGGAACGGGGATGCTATAAAAATCAAGCACGCTTAATGACGTTCTGAATAAAAATCTCGTGTATTATAATTATATTAGCCTTTTTTGTAAAAATTACATTCCTATAGAATGATAAACAATGAGTATATTTTGCATAGCTCGTGGCGATCAATTCATGGAGCTTACACATCAGTATGTAATTGATAAATTAATTTTGCTGATTTTGCAATTCAGCCGAATCTAGAACAAATGCAATTTAAACATGTGAAATAAACATATGTATTACTTGCTTGTAAAAATTTAATGTTTCCTAGATAACATCTTTTATTCGAGGGAATTTATTTATAAAAGGGTTTCTCCTTTACTTAGGCTTAACTAAATGATTAGAAATATTAAAAACAGTAAAAACACTTGACTGTAGAAATAATATAACTAAATAATACATTTCAACTAAATAAATATATCATGAACAAATGGTAGATAAAAATATATCTTGCGCTTGGGAATATATGGGAGAATAGGACACGCCTGACGCGGTTCCCGTCCTCCAGATTTTCCCTGTATGTAAAAACTTTGTATTATGTTCTATCAATACTACAAACATGCTTTCCGAGAATTATCTACGAGTATAACCACCGTAGTGTTCATCCTCCAGATAACTCCATTTATTAGAAAGCTAAATTAATATAAATAAATGTTGCTTAGCGATATCCAGCATAGTGACCATTGTTACCATCCTCCGGATATCCTTGTTGATTTGAATCAACACTGCAATGTAAAATGTCTACTGGAGACGTCCAGGAGTATAGAATCCGGGGATCGCATTCTCTAGATGTCTCCTATTAGTAGACAATAATTTTATCAATTGAATTATCCGCTGTTATGGGAATATTCAACAAAAATGGTTATATATTCGCAATATGACAACCAACATATGATGGCGCAATGTCTGGGAGGCTTTTGGAGATTTATACAATATATTTGTGTGTGCTGTGCAGATCACCGTTAGAAGTTTGCTAGGGAGACCGTTTTGACGAAATTTATATCTTGTGTGGAGTAGCATAAGGATCAGTGCTTAGGTTTGCACGCTTCCTCATTGTTGTAAATTGAAAACTGTATAAAATTAATTTCTCTAACAACTTGATATATCAGTTAAGCTGATAACTTGAATGTTTTAGCTTTTAGTAATTCCCTTGATGATGTGTGACTTTATTACATCGACAAATTCATTTAGTTAAGACTATAGTTCTATATAGTTTTGCACAATTAATGGGCGATTTTAGGAAGCAATTTAGAGTACTGGAAGAGGTGATATTATGAAAGTGAGTCTATACCTAAAATGCAGTGTTTTTTGTTTTAGGAGGAAAGTGTAGAATTTTTAAATAACGAAGTGTGTCCGATGATGCAGCAGCGTGGAATTTGACCCACTAAACTCCACATGACGTTGTGAGTGAATTTGGTTTACAGAAGGATGTTTGAAAATATTTGGGAGGCTTTAGGATTTGTCATCCTCTACAACCTTGGACTTAGATTTCTGTAGATTGTTAGTTCAGTGATGAGCAGATTATTTGCAGGCAGTATGTGCTACAGTATTCACTTAACAATGAAGGCAAACCTACAAAACCTTGTACGCAGCACGTTTTTAGCGTATTGATTCTTTGGTGCTAGGATGGATTCTTAGTGGTAAATGTAGATTATTTGTCAGGTTTTTTCTTATTTTCTTTTTTATTTTGTTGATTTTATGTTTTTTTTTCCTCTTCTGCTACTCTTCTGCTACGGGAACTATCTTAAGGATAGTGGGATAGATTTAGGAATTTCCTATAGATCTACGAGGTATTCCTGCATAGTGTTTAGATTCGTCCAGGGATGAGAGAATTTGTTTTCTGGTCGTCTAGAGCAGTAGCTTGTTGTGTTCCAATGGGAGCGTATAGTTTGGTGGGCGATTATTTTGTTTTCGGCGTTATGTCTTTGGGGATAGTTGGACATAAGATGGTTCAGACGATCGTACATTGGTGTCGCCGGGCTTAGCTGTTATAGTATATTGCTGGGAAAAAGAATAGTCGAGTCTTTTGATTTTCCGTGGAATTCTTCGTTCACACGTAACTAAACTGTGGATTTCGCTATTGGTTGCAGTAGAATATAGAATTAATCTGTAATCAATAATTGATCTGTTTTAGGGTCAGTTTTAGGGTCAGAGCCCCGGAATCATTCACTTAGGGCCGATATTAAGTTGGTTCGTTTCTAACTCTAGAGAGGGTTTGTTTTAGATCGGAGCTCCAGTTGACCATTCGATTGAACGTAATTTTGAGGAAAGTCACCTTATCTTGCAGCGGGATTGATTCTCCCCAGAGGTGTAGGTGAATTTTTCTTTTGTCGTATTGGCATTTTTTTGTATGCTTCTGGTGTTGAATAAGGATAGTTTAAGCTTGGTTTAGGTATGACGTGTCATTTTTGCGTCTACATTGAAAAGAAGTTAAGAAAATTTTGAATTCGTCTCTTGAACGTTTGGGTTGAGTGGCTACAGACCCAAAAAGCCTGTGTAAAAATCAGTGTGACAGTTAGTGTTTCATGACAGTATGCTATGTACAATAATGGGATTAGTACGAATCCTTGCGGAACTCCCGCTTGAGGGCGGATAGTCTTAGTAAGAGTGTTTTTATTTGAGTACGGCTATTAGGTACGGTTAGTTTTACAGAGTTACGGTGAAATATATTTTGAGTATGGAGTATAAAGCGCTGTTTAAGGCGCGAGTGACATCCGTTTGAAATTTGAAGAGACGGTCGTGTGTATAGCACAAGGGTATAAAACCGAATTCGTTATCTGGTAGAATTATAATGGTTTCAAGACTGTTTCGTATTTGAGTAGTTACGATCTATTCGCATGTTTTACCTATCACATTCAGGACAGTTATTGGACGACATGACGAAACGTTTCTTGGATATTTTCGTGGCAAGGGAGTAATAACGGGGAAACCAGTTTTTGATTGCACTGGGAAGTATCTTAATAAGAGACATTGGTTACTGATGTCCCGAAGTTATTAAATTGTTTTAATATTTCTGAGGTTTGATTATCGATTCAGGGAGCCGAGTTTTTGCCACACTTAGGTGCAATAAAGAATATCGTCAGGGTTGATTGGGAAAATAATGTAATCGTTATCAGGAAATTTTAATATTGATATATAGTAGTCATTTAGATTTTTTACCTAGAATTTATTGTTTTTTAGGGATTTATTGTCAAAGGTAGGGTTGTATAGAATTTGGTAAGCCTTGTGGATTTGTTATATGTGATTTGGAGGTTTGATGTTTTGCCTGTAAAGCGCTGAAACTGATCTCAGAATATATTAAATATTTTACCGTTGCGGTAACGACTTTTGAGGCAGCTTCGGTCCAACACTCCTCCCTGAATGCAATAATATTATGACGCATTAGCGCGTTTAGCCAATTCCACTTAGTTTTAATGACTCAGATCTCTGTGTGGGGCAAACTTGGCGAAAAACTTTTGTAACATTTGTCCCGAATCATATTTATGACTTTGAGAGGAAAACGTTGCCGTTACGGGTTTCAGACTGATGTTTTCTGCTGCAGAAGTGTTTTTAAAGATTAAATAATTGTATAATGACTAAAAATAATCATCCTTGATATCTATGTTAAAATATTGTATGAGTTCTTGTGTTTATTTATTTACTATTATTTGAATGAAACTTATTCGAATGAACTGCAAAAGATTTAATATGAATATAATTGCTTATTACATTATTGATTTTCGTGTTGCTCATAGGAAGTGCAGAAATGTTATTGCCATCGGACAAGTGCCGAGCAATTTTTATCAAATAGATTTGAAGGTTTGCGGTAGCAGAATAAACTAATTAGATTTACTCGGAATAAATGAGTCTATCGTATTTTTGCATTCATGTTGTCTAATTCATTAGAACTATATGCTACATATTTTCCAATTTCCTGTGAAGCTTAAAATGACCTTCCGAATCATTGTATTTATATTATTTTTATCTTTGCAGGTAATAGATACTATGTAACATCCAAGGCTTATTTTTATTACAAATGTAAATGATGATAATTAATTTTTCAATTGGCTGTTAGAAATTAAAGTCCATGAAGTATTAAAAATTTGCACATAAACGAATCATTGATATTTTTTACACTTTAAGGGTCAGATTGAATTGAGTTTACTGATTTGTTCAATTATAATAATATTATTTTATAGCAACACGTACGTTTATAATTTATATTAACTCGTAGTCAAAGGTTAAATATATATAGTAGAATATTTTTAATAAATCCTTTGTGGCTTAAGTTAATGCCAGAGGACTCACTTATCTACCTGATTTTTAATTGATTCCTAACTGCACATTCAACTCTTGTTCGACCCTTATAATCGGATTAAAATCGAAGCAGGTATACTATGTCTTTTGGGTCGTCTGACATTACCTTAAGCCTCCTTTGTTTACAGAGGCTAGTGATTGAGGTATCCGAACTTCATGAAATTATCTTTTGGATTTATCTGCATTAGATCTCATTGTTGCATGCTGATTCTCTTATTGTTCAATTGAAGCAAACGCCATTTAGGATAATTAAGTAAATTAAAATACTATATCAAGAGATAAGACAATCTGATTTCATAGAAAAGTGACAGTTACCGTTTACACATATATAAGTAGTAAATTTAATTATAATCGGTTCAATGGGACCCTGATTGGTTCAGTGTGCACATACGCTTCCATAAATGATTTATAATAAGTGTTTTGATCTAAGAGAACTCTACAACATACTTCCGAATCAAAAATTCGAAATAGAAAACTGTTATGATTCCTATATTTCATCTACCTAGATAATATGCAAACCATCGTATAGTCGACTGTAGTCCATCAATAAAGGGAATGTCGTTCTTATAAAACAAAATCTGGGTATCGTCAATATCTAATAAAATACTAGGCCGGACCATCGCTAAGATGGACGTGCCGTTTGATTTAATTGTGCCATTCGTGGCTGAGTAATTACTGGTAACACCAATCCTTGACGACAGTCATAAGTCTTAATAACTCAGGCAGCAGAAATGAAACAGTTATTAAACTTAAATAAATACATTGGTCGTTAATTAATTACCAATTAAATTAATTTGGTCAGGTCACTTACACACTGACATAGCGCACTTCTGCTATCGATTACTGGGTCCGCGGGTAGTGTTAGCACATCGCACACCTCCTAAATATTCATGTCTTCCGATAATTTGAGCGTTAAACACCTCGGAAACAATATAGTGCCGACGGAACTTGATCTATTTCTATACTGTAATTCTGAACTAATTAAGATGCTTTTAAAATATATTCACGCTATATTTGACTTCATAAATCGAAACTTGAATGATTCTCTAAATGTTAATTACTACTTGTCGGGCTTTCCACTAGCATACAATATGTTTACTGTTAACAACTCTTCACAAGGTCTATGCGCCTTGAATTTCTTGTATCTTTTAGAAGTATTGCATGCTCAATCTTTCTAATCTCAAACTTAACAGGAACTTACAATTACTCAGAGGCAGTTTTGAAATAAGCTGTGACTGATATTGCTGTTGATACCAAAAGCAATGGATATTTTATTAATAGCTGAAGATATGCAGATGATCTTAGCTAGCAGTCTCGATGAACTACAATTTCTTTTGGACCTTCTTATGGAGCACGGTGAATTTGACTTATATATGAACATGTCAAAAATGGTCTAAAAATGATGGTCTATCTAATTTAATGATGGTTAAACGTCTATCTAATTCTTAATATCTTGGTACCAACCTTAATGACAAGTGCGACAGCAGCAAAGAAATTTGAGCTGGAATTGAGAATATCCGGCAAATTTTTCTTAGCATGAAGAAGCTGTTCACTAGCATCAATTGTTTTAATGCGTGTCCCAATAGTGTGTCCAAGTACAATTGCTCCTGTATCATATTATATGGAGAAAAATTTCCAAAGCAGAAGTGTCTAGGGCTTTAAGCTACATAAACTAAAAATATTTTCATGTATACAGCGTGTTCCATAACTGCAGGCCGAACACAAAATCCATTTTTTTAAATGGAATGCTATACTTTTTAGTTGATAATTCGATTCTACCTATTTTTCATAACATTCAATCTAAGACTTGGTAGGTCTATACCAGGTGTTTCATAAGTTATGTCTAGTTTTATGCCAAAATTATGGTAATTTGAACTGCTTGTATCTTAAAAGAATAAAATATCTTTGATCTGTTTTTCGACCTGGTAATTCTAATACACCCTCACCTTTTACGCGTGTAAAATATTTTGCATGTTATTGAAAATTGTATGCAGGGTGAACCAAATGCGCAGTAGGGTTTTTTTCTATTTCTTTAAATGGAACAGCCTACATTTTATGTAATGGTTGGATAGATCTTTAGCGCCACTTTCAGTTTTATTAACCATTTCCTATGCCTAACTTCAACTGCTTTTGAGATATTTCCAATTTTGTAACAGATTTTTTAGTATAACACATATCCGTACTGTATCTAAGTGGTGCATTTCAGAAATATACATAATTTTGTTTAATATCTAGTGTAATAAAAACCAAAATTTATTCAAGATCTTTACGCGTTAAATAAATTACATTTACTTAAAAATATTTTCGAAGTTATGATATATAAATACTGTGTACGTTACGTACAATTATTGAAATCGAATATGTATATACCATTTTACATATTTATGATATATTCATGCAAAAACCTTAACTATTTATTACATTTTTTTGCTTTAAATGTTATGGAATTAGATCAACAGACTAATTCAGCAAGATATTAAGACATGTTTATCAAAATTGCTTATATTTATTGCTTGAATAAGAAATTTATAATCACAAAATAAGTAGGTACCAATCTCTTCAAAAAATAATGTAACGACAAATAAAATTAAAATAAATTACTTACTCGATATTAGATTCTATTCAATCTGCATTATTCCCACGTTCTATAATATTGAACTTCGAAGCTATTAAAAATTATACTGAACAAATACCATAAATCTTATGATACTCTATTACAATATTACTTTACATAGGGCGAATATTTAATTCTGATTCTTGTTTAATTCTTATTACTTTTAATAACTAACAACGCCTTTTATCGATGTTCCTACTGCAAGTCCTAATTATTGCGTTACAACGCTTATTCTATGATTGCAAATTTTATTTACATTTTTTGGGACCTATTCTTGACCATTTATTTTTGGAACTTTAATATCGAAGTATGCCTCAGTGTTCGAGTCCACATTTTAATGTACTGAAACACTAGTGTTCCAAAAAGTCCATTTAATAATAACTTGCATTAATATACTTGAGCTTCCAAGCCCAACAAATTCAAACTGACATGTTTCGTTTAAACAATTACCACTTCATCAGAACTATAAATGATTAATTTAAATATATAATTTGACAAGAGCAAGAGAAACTTTACCTCATGTGTCTGCATGTTGATTTAAAAACTTTGAAAACTTTAACCTTTTACAAGTATTTGGAAAACGTTTTTAACATTTTGTTAACAAAATTTTATAAATTTATGATGAAATTTAATATTTTACCTATGTTTTCATTTTGCAGCGTGTCACCGCCATTTTTAACGGTTAATATTGCATTATAACCGAAAAAACGTAGCGGGCGGAAACTACTTTATCTAAAATAATCCATTTGACTATTTATGTATCTTAAACCGTATTTACTCCCTCGAATATAAGGCCCATCGAATATAGGCGCACCCTATTTTTGATGTTTGAAGGTATACAATGAAAAAATTAATAAAAAAGAAAGAAAAGAACAAACAAAATTAAAACTTAGCTATCTCTTTTTACATGTTGAATATATATATATATATATATGTAAACGTTTGAACAAGTCACACATATATTAGAATTAACCAAATAACTGAACTATAGAAAAATAGGTATACTATGTCCAGTGACGTAGCGAGGGGTGGGCAAGAGGGGGCATCATGCACCGGGCTCTACTCACAAAGGGGCGCCAAATGGACCGCAAAACAAAAAATTGCTGGATAATTTTTATTTTTATTATAATTGATTTCTGGACAATATATTTTAAATTTAGTGCCAGTGTATTAATTTGCGAGTATATTTTACATATAATATATGATTTTCGAATGGGGGCGGGGGGCGCTAAAAAGGTATTGTGCCCCGGACGCAAGTTAAGATCGCTACGCCACTGACTATGTGCTAGCATTGCAATCACTGGCATTATCATTGCTGTCGTTATCGTCGCTGTCTGAATGCGCCTCTGGTTTTTCGTCCCAATGTTCATGATCTTCTGAGCCATCGAGCGCGTCTGTACACGTTGCTTTAAAACAAGGCAAGCTAGCAGCCGATTGTCGAAATGGCATTAATAATAAATTCGAGTCAATTTAACGCCCGAAATGGCACCAAATTCGAGTACAAAAGTTGAAAAATTCCAAAATGCTTTTGAAAAATTCCAAAATGCTTATAGTTGTAGAAGAATTTATTAAGCCACTGAACTCGAAATATCGTAAGGGAAATAGACATTTTATTTCTATAACTCAATATTGTTACTGTTTATTAGACTTTAAAAACGCCCACTCGTAACATATTTATTCTATTTATTTTATATTAAGAGATTATAATATATTAAAATGTACTTTAATGATATAAGTTGAGCATTTAATGCAATACAATTAAATTATTTCGTTCAGCTCTAAATAATTTAATATCGATTAGGTGAATATTAATTATAATAAATTGATACTTACATATTAGTGATTTCAATGTTCGGCCAATGTTATTTAGAAAATTAATTTCATTAATATGACATAGTTTATAGATAATTTTTGTTAAATAATTTCATATAATTATTACTAACTTGGCTGAACTTTGATATCATAATTAACTAGATATATTTTACAGTGTGCAATGTATTTGAATTATTATTAAATAATATTTAACTAAATTTATAAATATTTAGTTTCTAGAAACCTCATTATTAATGAATTCGTATTTCAGCACTATACTTTGTCAGTTTAAATGTGTATGTGCCTTGTAATTCTGATATTGGTGATCAATAGTTTTGACGCATTAATTTTGATCGAATATATCTGTGTAACGTTAATAATTTTAACTCAAAATAATGTAACGTCGAAGCGAGGAGTAGAAACTTGTTTACTTGCGAGAATAAGCATTAAAGAGAAGAGAATAATTACTACATTTAGATGCGAGAGAGAGAGAGAGAGAGAGAAAGAGGGTAATAAATATTGCATGAATGAAAGCATAGATGAATGTGTAGACTGAGGAGTTATGGGATCGCTGGCGGAAGAACAAAGGGTTGGAATGATAACCAAAATGAACAAGTGGGGAATTGGAGAACATGTTTTCGATCGTCTAAGATTGAATTTTATGTATTAAATAGAGTAAAAGAATTAATAGTGAGAGAATCCAGTAATGGCATCACAGAAGGCCCTAAAGCATAACTCTTTTGGAACTCTACTCACAGAAGACGAGAACGAAGTACATATGAAAATGAAACGCAGAGACAATAACCCCCACTTAATTCTGCCAGAGGCAGAAAGGAAGGAAAAGGAAAATAATAAAGAGCAGGAGACCGAAAAAGGGCCCACAGTCAGGAAGCCACCACCAATTATTGTACAGAATCAGACCGAATCGACTGAAATAAAAAAGTACAAAATTGGATTTGAATCGGCAAAGTACGCAAGGGAAGGAATAAAAATACGTGAGTGAGGGGAAAAAGGTCATCAGAGGATTACCGACAGAACTTTCCAACTATGAAATTAACGAGAACGTGGTTAACCAAGGTCTAGGTCTACTAGTACATTCAGTAACCAGGTTAGGAAATGAAAGCAAAAAATTCCCTATGATCTTGATAAACACGGACAAAAACTGAGAAGCCAAAAACGTGTTCAATATAAAAAAAAAGTTATGTACATGGCTGTAACAACGGAACCAAAACGAAGACCAGCCCGTGCTTCAAATGTCAAAGATATCGCCATGTGCAATACAGGTGCACATTTTCACAGAAATGCGTCAAATACGCGGAACTTCTTTATATCGATGGAGTACTAGAATAAAGAAAACAAATATAAATGTTCAAACTGCGAAGCAAGCAGTTGGAATTGCCCCATGAACCCAGATCTTCAAAAGCAGCAAATAAAAGAAAGATTGGAAGCTTCGAAAGTTAAGACAGGTGTGAGTTACGCACAGAAAGCGCAAAATGGAAACAACGAAAGACGATCACATGGATAAAACAAATTCTACTTATACCGCAAATTATTAGTACCATAAAAGCAGTTAATCGACTATGAAGCCAGTATAAAAATTTGCACCTGGAATCTGAAACAAAATTTCTGAACTGAGCCAGAAAAGGAAGACATTTTTGCAAGATATCAGTGTGAACCTGATCAGCGAGACCAGACTCTCACAAGGAGACAAAATCAATACTCCAGGCTACAGCAACCCATAAAACAGATTGCCCAGCAAGCAGCGGAGGTGGGGTAGCAATGTTAAACAAAACAAAGTAATTTTCAATCAACTGCAACTGAACAAATCAATTCTAGAAGCAGCAGCTACAGAAACGCAAAAGTGCGGGGAAAAACTGGTATTTGCAGCAGTGTATTGCCGTCCTGAATCAACAATAACAAGTGCAGTCGTTCAACAAAATTTCAAACGCAGGAAGAGATTGCAGGAGGAGATTTGAACGCGAAACATTCTTCATGTCGATGTCGGTTTACAAACAAAGCCGGGAAAAGTATATTCCAGATACTAATATCCAGATAACCAAAACAATACGTCGAGTAAAAATAAAAGGACCAACTGAGGTAAAATTGAAAAAGACTGGAAAATGGAACCAAAATACGCACTTTCATCGGACCATCATCCAGTAATTGGCGAAATAGGAAATTTCATGCTAAAATAAAAAACATAGGAAAACGAATTGGGGGAGGTACAAGCACGAAATATGCCAAACCAAGACATTTAATAAACACGTTTAGAAACGATTCTCTACTGCCAACGAAGAAAATGAGGCAATAGAGAACCTAACAAATACTATAAAAGAAATATGAAGAAAATTCGCAGCCAGTTCAACAGGAAAACCAGTTAACATTAAATTAAGAAGAAAAAGCTTTGTTAGCAAGAAACAACGAAATGCGTAAGAAATATGCATTCAGTCTGCACCCATATGACAAAAATGCTTTAAGAAAAATACAAAACAAGTTCTATCAATGGGATTCCGCAAAGAACAAGCGTACGTAGAAAATCGCTTTTGGAAATTTTTAAAACAAATCAGCTTCATATATTTACGACGATAAACAGAAAGCAGAAGCGTGTGTCAACCACTTCCAAAGCCAGTTTCAAAATAATGATACATCAAATAAAGAAATAGAATCGGCCATCGATATCTCTAAAATAATGCTAAGATGTTCAGTATTTACAGAATATGAAGAAGCATCAACAAAGGAACTTTGAAACATATTGAAAAATTTAAACCCTAAAAAGTTTAAATTTAAAGCTACGAAGGGAGGACCAAATACCCAATTTAGCGTTGGAAGTGGTCTCGGTTAACGCAATTAAGCACATAGCGTATATCATCAATAAAATGGTCATTTTCAATCATTTTGGGCAAAAATGGAAAAACGCTATAATAACGATAATACATAAATCAGGCAAAAACCCAGAAATTCCAAAAAAATAGGCGACCGAATCTTTTAAACTGCTTATCAATAGTGGCGGAATATATAATCAAAAACAGAATACAGTCATTCGCAGAAGAGAATAATATTATCCTAAAAGAGCACTTAGGATTTAGAAAGAAATTAGCTGCGATCTAACAAGCAGCGAACTTAGAAACAATTATAAGCGAAGCAAGAAGGCTTGATCAAATAGTATACGCGGCAATGCTCGACATTGAAAAAGCTTATGATCACGTATAGCACGATGGATGAGTTTTTAAGAGGTGGGCCCATAAGTTTCCACTAGAATTAACAAAAATTTGAAAATAATTTTTGAAGAACCGAACGTTCCAAATAAAATACGGTAATGAAGCATCATCCACAAGGAAAGCAGAAGAAGGGGTGCCCCAAGGATCCCCCATGTTACCAGTATTGTTTAATATATTTGTCAGCAATATGCAGAAATTCCAACATATAGAAAATGCGAAGCTGCTGCAATTTGCTGACGACACAGGCGTGTTCCTTATCAAGCAAGAATCAAGCTAGAAAAGCGCCTTGATACTATAGCCAATTTCTGCGAAGACTGTAAAGTCAAATTAAACAGTGAAAAAACAGAAGTGATGCTGTTTGACTAACGCAAACGTGCAAACAATCCAGTAAAATTCATAGAAAGAAAACTAACAGCTAGAAAACAGGCCACCTAGCTAGGAGTCACCTTCGACAACAAGTTGAAATTTGTGCAACATCTTAAGACATGGCAACAATTAGCTACGCAATCAGCACATAAAATGTACCCCATCCTCAAGTATGATACAAAATGCTCAACACCATTCTGATGCCACAGCTTGTATATGGAAATGAAATATTGATCAGGCATGAACAAGCAAAAGTAAGGTGCAAGGTAGCTGATCACAAACTTCGCAGAAAAGAATTAGACACTAAATGGTTCATCAGAAATACAGAGGCGGCGGAAGCTGTACACACAACAGATGTCAGATAGCAGAAACAAATAGAGAAAACTAGGCTACGGAGCCATTCAAAAGAAGACATCCGCAAGATTGCAGAATACATGTAGGCAGCCGGAAAAATACCAAGTTAAAACCAGGCGTCCTTAGCGCTCCAGGTACTCCAATCATGGCCACAAAACAGTAGCAAAGAGGGAAAAATGAAGGTGAAGAAAAAAATAGTGAGTGAGAAAATCAATGGGATAGTAGGCTAACATAAACATAGAAGCATAACAATGCCGAGGAAGAGGGATATACTGGTTTTGTTATCTTATCTGGCTGTGTTTAGAATAGAAGAGAATTGGTGAATGAATGCTTTTTTCAACCTGCGAGGGCCCGGGAATTAGGGAATTGAAATAAATTGGAACTTTGTTTTATATGTATTACAATTTTTGTGGTCAATATAGAATTATAGAATTTTTTAAAATTTATTTACTTGTATGTTTTGCATTAAAATTATGCCAATAAGGTAATGTCTTATTGGATTAAAATGAACATATACATATATGAGACGATAGGAGTAATGCACTACGACCGTAGTAAACAACACAAAGCAAATACTACAAATACAAAAATAAACTCTATATAAAGCATTCTAGAAATGATCATCTTGCGACATCTGATTATAACTTTAAAAGTAAAATGAATAAGAGCTGTTTAGATAACATTTTTAAATTTGAAAAGATCAATGGTTATAACTGTTGGAGGCAACTTGTAAAAACCTTTTACTTTCATAGCATGTTATTCAGATATAGGCCATTTTGATGTTCAGATTGTATCGTAAAACTTTTTACATACCTCTTTACATAGAAAGGAATTCTAAAATATAAAACCTGTGGAAGATCAGAATGTTCAAAGATTTAAATGAATTTTAGGTTAGATAATAATGCTGATAGCTCTTTTTCGGGGGCCAAAAATACGATTACGGGAAGTCTCCACATGGAAACATAATAGGATAAATAAGATTGGAATAAAGCGACTTTGATACTTCGTAACGCATTTGCTTCTAGGAATTTTGATAAGTTTCATAATTCAAATTGAAGTCCAGATACTAGAGGAAATCTTACCAAGTTAGCATGTGGCGCTGAATTGTGACGTGGAAGAGAGAGAAATAATTTTTGCCTTTATTTTGTTAAACTTCAAACGTGGCAACCCGTTTCCTATACAATTTGGCAACATGGGACTCTCTATTCGACGTATAATACAACGTACTATAAGTGTGCACCATTTTATCCTCCTAGTTTGAAATTTATGACGAAAAAAATGGCTCCTGTCCGCCATATTGGATTTATAAAAAAGATGACAAAAGTCGCACTCATGCTCTACACCTATCAACCAAATTTCATCCAGATCGGTCCCATAGGGAAGAATAAATTCTTGAAAATACATACGTACGCAGATTCAACGAAAAATCGAGAGTCCTTTTAACTATGTGAGCAAGAAACAATTGATTTTAGAAAAAACTCTTTATATGAAAAATTGTTCCGTACGACCAACCACGTTCACGTTCACGACAACACCAGCATGCGGTCTCACGTTAAACTGACCTGGCGCCCGAGAATAGATTTCCGAAGGCCGCTTGATTCTGTAATAAGTAAAATATTTGTTTGCGCCATTATGTGACAATAGCTATAGTTTTGCCCATTAGGAGCGTCGCGAGTGGGAGTTCTGTTAGCATTTCAGCAGGTCATATATTTTAGCACTCTAGCGAGTCAAATAACTTTATATGCAGCGCCTATCTATATCCCTGTGCGTAAGGTTTGAGGGTGCCATTTGTCATTTGTCTACGGAGGGTTGTTACAAGGTGAATAAAATTGTTAAAATCATTAAAATAATTGATATATTTGAGTTATTTTTATGTTTTAAAGTAATTTATATATTTTTATGAGCAAAATTTTAAAGTAGTTTCTGTTTGTTTTAGGTAAGCTACTTTTTGAATAGACATAACTTGTACTGGCATTTGTAAGTAAATTGCATTTCTTATATACTATGAGTTTCATTTTCATCTATTTGAGGACCAGTTTAACATATTTTTAGCTCCTTTATGGTAGAAGTAACCTTTATTGTAGAAGGATTCCGGAACCGGGCGGAGCGACATAGCAGTCTCTTTCATAATCAAGGATAGCCAAAGAGTATCTTCTAGAAAAGCACGGACGAATTAAAAAGGAATGAAAATTCCGGAATACTGTAACGTAAGGTCTAAATGGCATACTCAAATCTTAAGTATATGGGCTAACACAAATTTAATTAAACGCTTACTTAGCCAACTAACAAGTAAAGCCCGCACACTAAAAAGTTTAACGATTTAAATTAACAAGCTTATTTAATACTCATTTCAGCACACTGGCTAGTGCCTTCGAAGCTATGAAACCTTTCTAAAAATATCGTGACAGTTAATCCCTTCATGAATGAAATGGAGGAACGTACAAAAAGATTCTTCAATATTCTATGAAACCTTTCTAAAAATATCGTGACAGTTAATCCCTTCATGAATGAAATGGAGGAACGTACAAAAAGATTCTTCTATATTCTCATATATGGACTTAAAGAATCTACTAGGGAGTTTCAAGAAAGGAAACAGGATGAAGAAAGGACAATTAATAAGAGAGATTAGCTCAGAAGATCTACCCATGAATAACACCTTCAGTGGGAGATATAGCGATGTTAAAATTAGACTCCTAAAAATTATACTCGAGAATAAGGAAACAGCGGTGAAAGTATTAAAAACCAAACCAGGATTAGTATGGAAGGTATGTACTTTAAGAATGACCAAACAGATATGCAAAGAAAAGAATTGAAAATGCTTGTTGCTGAATTTAAAAACAGAACTGCAATGGGTGAGAAGCTTAAAAATTGAATACAGGAACGGATCTCCCCATATCATTATAACACATGAGCATCGGCCGTATCGGCCAATGCCAAGATAGGGCAAAAGTAATGTAATAATATGAATTGGCTGCCATTTTGATAGAAATGAAACAAATTGGGCTTTGTTTTCATGGAAAGTTTATTTGAAGGTGTAAAATTGATGACATTAACTTGATGTCGAACAAATGACCACCTCCAGAGTTGATATACATTTGTGCTCGTTTTACAGCATTTTGAATTGTTGCTTGCAAAACATCTGGCTCTAAATTGCTGATTTCTTCTTCAGTGTTGGCTTTCAAGACTTGCAAGGTTGCAAGACTTGCAACTCTCAGCAGCAAGTAGTACAAAAATACCATTAATAAAATTTAGCGGTCCGAATTAAGCGGAGCCAACAAAGTTATCGCCACAAATATGCTAGCTGTTCCGATACTATTATACAGTTTTGGTATTATAAAATGGCGGAAAGACGAGCTGAAAATCCTTGACCGATCTACAAGGAAAGTGATGCATATTAATCGGAGCATCCATCCTAGGTCTTCC
>WYDF02078191.1:0-11225 GCA_009867245.2 Adranes taylori | reverse complement strand
TTACTTATTTATTTTTTAATAAAAATATAATATATCGTATCGATATCGCGGGCCGAATTCACAGGCTTTGCCGGCCGCACTTTGGAAAACCCCTGCAATAGATCATAACTAAATGCTGCTATTTAGGTATTGTGACTATAGATGATTTGAATATTTGTTTCTTGCTATGTTGTTATTATTGATTCCGATTCTACAGTTGCTAGAGTGAATTTTATAATTCGATGTATTTAGTTTATGTGACATAAAGAAAGTGGAGAGTTGTCTAAAATTTCTTTGATAATTTGTTCTCCAATTGTGTACATGAGAAGAAGAGAATAATGAACAGATGGACAAACCTTTTGGCAGATTTTTGTCGTTAATGTAAATAATACTGACTGAAATGTATTACGTATGAACTGAAAATAGTTGTGATTTACACGATTTAAAGAAGTTAAAAGTTTTTTTTATAGTGTTTGTCTTATTGGTTATTATCGATATCTTTCTTCTACACATCGAATAGTTAAACGACACTAATTTGGAGTTATAGTGATTTTTAATTTTGTTGTTAATTCAGCGCAGTTTTTTTATTTGTATTGACCTAAAGTTTGTTAGTTTTTTTTTTATGTTGGTGTGCATTTGTATATTGGTGTTTAATTTGCCCATTAGGTTTCTTAAGTTTATTTGCCTCTTTTACCTGTAATATGAGTTGAAATAGAAATCCTAAAAATACTAAATAAAAAAACGAAATAATAGAGACAAAAATTAGAAGCAGAATAATAAAAAAAAAAATAAAATCTGCCACACACAACTGTATAAATAATATCTATACAACTATACATATACAACAGAATTTCTTATACATGTTTTAAAACTCAACAGCCTAATGACAAACAAGTAGTAAGTACTTAATATAACCATCACACCCCATGAATATAAAGCGAAAAAACCCTAAGAGAACAAAATTACAGAACAACAACCAACAGTACATTACATGCATAACAAGAGAAATAACACACTAGACAAGAGTAAACAGTTCACTTATTTCCTATTACGTTATAAATTACTTATGTATTATAATTTTAAATGAAGAATGGATTATTATATATATATATATATATATATACTACATGTTACTAATCATTTTTGTATTTTTATAGTTCTCCCACTCACCAATGGTTTAATATCTGATTTTATTCTCGTTTATTTCCAATAAGATTTCTTTTCAAAATGACCTGTCTGGAACTTTAAAAAATATATTCCATATAGTGTGGAATATTCACTGTTATAACGTGCATATAAATTAATCGATGTTAGTAATTTTAATAATGAATTAACTTACGGGGGTGGTGTACCGCGACTATATTGGTCTGATCCTCCAGACAATGAATTACTGCTTGTATAATGAGTAGATCCTCTACCTCTGCTGTTATTATTATTCCTGAAAAGGTATCAGTTTTATTTAAGCCACCACTTGTGAAGAGTATACCATCAAGAAAGTGCGATTCTAGTAAGAAATCCACCAAATATTTCTACCATGCATCTTGGGTGTAATGTTTTTAATAAGTAAGAATAAATAAAGTAGGTACTGGTATTTTATTTCTGTTTTCAGTTTATTATGACTAGATCGTTCTTACTTTATTTAATAAGTCTAAATACGATTTACATAGTGTAGGATATAATACAGAAGAACTAGTGGTGTTTAAAAGTTGTATGTGCGTTGTTTAAATGCTGAATGTTGAAAGAAATTTTGGGATAAATGGATCAATGTTTGGATTATGTTTCGTATGACGAAGAAAGTAAACAGCTTGTCGAAAGGATTATTCTTATATTTTTACAAAATTGATATATGGAGTGGATAGTAACTACATATGCTTAGGTTAGAAGGACCTATATATATATACGTTACAAGTAAGCACGTGCGAAATGGAAAAATTGGGTTAACCATAAAAACTAAAAACTTAAAGTCTAAAAATTAGAATACATCTTTGAATTTTGATACAATACTGTAGGACCGTTTAATCAATTGGAATATTTTTATTTTTACAGAAGTTAACGACATATAAAAATATTTGTAAAATCTGATTTGTACATAATTACATTAGAAGTAAACAGTAATACGTAAAAAAATGATTTTGAAGCATGAGAAACATTATCATTTTATTTTAAATAATTTTTATAAGCAACAGATAGGAAAAGTAGTAAAAAAACCTTTTATGTATTTTACAGATAAAAATTAAAGTTATAATAAAAGTTCTATAATTATATTAAATTTGTAATCACTAACTACGTACCTACGAGTTCAATAGCAAAAATAATGGAATTAGCGTGATAATTGCAAGTGTCAAACGCTTAGAGATTATTTGACTCCGAATTTTCATTAACGATTACATAGGCATTAAAGGCACAATAAAAAATTTCTTTCGATAGATTGCTCTTAAAAATGGGGCTTGTTCAAGATGTATGGCGCCATTTCACCCAATATTATAAGGGATCATCAGCATTCTCTTTATTACGAGCATCATGTCTTTGAAAACCTAGTCTAACTCACTAAACGATAAGCCGACTGTTGATAGAATTGAAAATGCGTTTTATGAATTATTAGTTTTTGAATGCAACCAGCTTTACATGTAGATGAAATGGATGCTTTTAATTCATTGTTGATATAGGTATTACACACATTAAATTCGATGTAGGTAAGATAAGGCGACATTGTACCATCTATAGAGATATCAACAGCAGGCTTGTGGCTTAGTGAGTTAGTCACGGTTTTCACATCCGTAATGCTCGTAATGAAGAGGATTCTGATGATCCCTTATAATGGCGCCATATATCTTCAACAAGCCGCTTTTTTAACACATTTATTGTTATTATTGATATTACGTACCTATTAAAAATTATATCTGTTTGCTTGTCATAAAAGCAGATTCTCTTCCATTTACTCATTATCTAATTGGTATGCGATCCTATCACTGGATGAACGAGAGAAAATCCTATCACTGCGTGGTTAGGGGTTTAGGGGTTACAATGACTCTATACTCATCTTCATTGCACTTAATATCTCTATAGATGGACAATGTCGCTTTATCTCACCTACTGCTCATTTGAGGTGTGTAATACTTATATCATAATTGGCGCAATACCTGCAAAACTTATTAAGCTCATAAGAATGACGTCGACTGGCACACGCGGCAAAGTGAGAGCTGACAGATAGTTTTCTGATATGGAGAGGATTAAAGAATTATTAACCAACTCTTCAACCTATCACTGGAGGCAGCCGTAAAAAAGTGTCTTATTAACGCTGGAGGTTGCGTATTTAACAGGACATGCCAAAATCTGGCCTATGATGACAACATAGATACGGTAGCTATAAGAGAAGAGTCACTAAGGGAAAATCTAGAAACCCTGAAATCCAAAGCAATCATATACAGTTTCTTTGTAGACCAAATTTTAATAGTCAAATAACTAATTTATGAGTACTACTGGCAATTGCTGTTGCGATTTTTACTGTAATTTTGCCATAGAATGATTTTTTTTATCTCTAAGTGCTCGTAGTTATAATCTCAAGCATTTTAATTGAAATGGGACTGAAATATTTTTAGATAATTATTTATTAACTCAACTAAGAATACGTAGAATGTACAAAACTTAAATTCCAATTATCTGTGACTATCGTTGATCTGTATATTTCTGTATATGGGGTAGATTTAAATTTAGTTTATCTTTAATGACTCATAGTCATTTCTTCTTTAAAAATATTATATAATTAACGGTCCTTTAATATTGGTTTGGTAAAAATATTGAAAACTGGTTCATTATGTATTATGTATAAAATTATTTTATATTGACCGCTCGTATTCAAAAAGTACCAAAATCCGAGTGTATTTCTAACAATTAGCTTCAAGCTAGAACTGGTGCTATATACTGAAAGAACTGCTTTTGTGTGCATGCGACAGATTACTCTGACGTTGTTTTGAGATAAATACCTCGACTTGTTCGTATCGCTGCACAATTTAGCGTTTGCCGTTTGATCATCGGTGAGACATTTGCCCGATTGCCGGCGAGCTCCCCCCGATCCGCTAATCATCGACTTTATAGCAGCATTCACCCGGGATACTCGTGCTGGGATTTGCTGGGAGGATATGTTCCAGGATGCTATAGGTTGGTTAGAATAGGTAAATGTTTTGTAACTGTCTTCATTAGATAGCTTTAAACTTGGAGGTTTTGGTTTATATATAGGTGATTCGTCGGGTTCAAATTTTGCTGGTAGATCATAGTCGGATGGTAATTGATGGGCGGGTGGTATTTCTATTGTATTACGAAATCGTGAGCTTTGATAATCGCGTGAAGGTGATAGATAATGTTGATAACGTTCACTTGCTTCAAAACCACGATTCTTTAATTGTTCTTGCGTATCTATTGTCGGTTTATGGGTTGTTGAAGTTGTTGTAAGTTTTTGTGTTGTTGAATATTTAAATGTAGTCGGTATATATTCGGCGCGATCTTTAATGGTTTCCTCAATTCTAGAATAGAAATCACTTAAATTTGATCGTACTGTATCAGACTGATGAACGGATTCTGTACTACTTGAAAAAATATTATTTATTGATATTGGATTTAAATTTTTTCTTATAGATTTTAAAGTTTTTACTTTCCTGTTGTAATCTGAATCATTTCGAACACTATAATCAGCTGATACATTTAGTAGCTTCACAGTTGGCGATAAAAGTGTTTCTAGTTTTGGTTGAAGCGATTTTAGAAAAAATTTTGGTGGTGCGTATGTCGTTGGTGTAACGTGTTTATTTATTGTTCTTTCAGTATTAATAAACTGACGATTCGATACGTAATAAGTCTTTGTCAATGAGCCATCCGGATTTGTTTTAATAGTTTTTGTTACAATATGATAGTTACTGTTTGGTAATGATTTTGGTATAATTTTGAAAGGAGCTGGTTGATGTTCGCTATTTAATTGAACAGGTGCATGCAAGCTGTAATCTTTGATTGTGTCAAGATGATATTTTGGTCTATAGGTGATTGGTGTATTATATTCCAGGTCTATGGTTTTATCTTTTGTGCTGGAAGAATTCGATGGAGAAAAGTGTCCCGGGTTTAATGTATTAGGTAATGGCTGTGCTGGTGTTTGAGTCTCATTAGGCGATCTGTTGACAACAATAAACTCTATAATAGGACCATAAATATAATTAAATAATTTACATCTACATCATTTAGTTTCAATGATGTTAATAGATTAAATACTTGCCGTAATAATTATAGAGATTATTAGTTGTTAAAAGCTTAGAGAACTTAGGGTTCTTAAAAGCATTTGGACCATTCGACGTCAAATCAACACAGATTTCTAATTGACCACTAAAATTTTAATGAAATTTGCAGGCACAAATATTTTCCTCACATAACTTTGGAATTGCATTTCGTATGATTATTTTTGATTACATTTATAAATACTTAACAAAGTTCATTAAAATCTTAGATGATAACTATTTTGTTTTCACACTGAAAGTTTGATGATTTGATATAGAATGACCCATTTACCAAATATGAAAGAACTTTTAACTGTATGAAATTATAGGTACTATTTTTAACAGATTTATGTACAGAATTCAAAGAAAGAATTTGGCGGCCAAGAAAGCGACGATAAGTAGAAAATAGATAAAAATTTAGATAAACCAATTGTATAAATTTTGTAGTACCTTTGCGTGTGATTTTGATATGGTGGCGCTGCTGTAGTGCTATAAATATTTGATGTCGTTTTTAGACTCGTGGATATATCTTCAATAAAATTGGTCTCTTCCCTAAAGTGTGTATGCTTACTTATTTCATATATAAATAATAATATTTTATATATCTTACCTTGATGATTGACGGTGCGATTGTTTATATGATGTATCATCATCAATCTGAATATGAACAGAAATATAAATATTAGTTTATTTATATGAGGCATGGAAACATAATAGAATATATAAATGCGTTTTGAAATAATTTTGTTGTTGCTCCGTACTTTGAGAAGTTTATTATATGCAGGGCCGAAGGAAACTTTGGCACCCTAACGCAAAATATAACTGGTGCCCCATAAAGTAATTCTTTAAATAACATTCTTATTGTTTTTGACTTTCTTGTTGTATTAGCGCCCTGATGCTTAGCAGTACTTGCTTAGCGCCTTCCTCCGGGGCCCTGATAATATGATAGCACGGTTATGCCTACAATTCGTTAAAGCATTATACGTAAATTTCGTATTTAGAAATAAGTAATAAGCTTTAGCTCTCTAGCAGCGCGGATTTGTTCGGTAGTCGTCTACAGACATTGAACAATATTATTACTTTACATTTTACGTATCAATATGGGCCGTCCAAAGTTAAGTGATCGAGTGAAAGAATGCGAAAAAGAAGGATTGTATTTAGCAGATGAAAATATTGTCATGCGCATATATTGTAATGTTCGTCGTGTGTTCTGTCAAAACACACTTTTTCCTCTACTCACGCAAAAAGGAAAAGTGCTTCCTCTGGAACAAAACGGCAATCTACGATCATAATCAGTTTCTAAGTACAAAACCGTGCTAAAGAACAAAAATTTGTATTTATTGAAGACACCGTAAGAATGTCTTTAAAAGCCAATATTCCCTTACATAAATTGGATCATCCAGCTGTTCGCGATTAATTTGCTAAATATATACCTGGCTCAGGTGACATCAGTAGATGCTTTAAGACGAAAATTCCTACCACTTCGTGGGAATTCAGAGAAGGAGATAGTAAAACAACAACTTCATGATAAGCCTGTAGTCATTGTGGCCGAAACAACGTCTGACAAACAAGGAAAGTGCCTTTTTGCAGTTCTTTTGAAATTAAAAATTTGAACACATCTGTTACTTGGCTAGTGTTAATTTCTTAGACTGTGCTAATTCTTTCACTTGTTCTGAAGCAATTATAGACACCTTAAAAGAGTACAAGATTGATTATTCTCAAGTACAGGGCCTAGTATCAGATTATGCACATTACAAGGGTGTATGTTTTGGTTTATTGAAAATACTTCTTGGTGACAATATTTTACACTATTACTGCTGCACAAGGTACGTCTTGTGGGTGACGTATTCTTGAAAGAGTTTAAAGAATTAAATTCCATTGTCACAAAGACAAAATCAACTTTCCTACACTCGAGAAAAATGAAAGTGCATATTTAAATATTCTGAAAGATAAAACTCCTCACTTAGCAACAAAGGTCTTCCCCGAACCCGTTATAACACGGTGGAACTCTTGGTTGAGATCTGTCATTTATCTAAACGAATACGTGGATTACATTGTTGCTTTCTTCAGGGAATACGAGGGCGATAACTCCAGTACTAGTTTTATAAAAGAAATTTTTGAAGATGAAATGCAGGCTCGTAAAATAAGAGTTCAAATAGCATACATATCTGAGTTTTGTCCAAAAATCTTGCAGTTGATTGAACACTTAGAAGGGTCAGCATATCTATTCGCGACTCTATTATGGAGTAAATTAAAATATTTAAAATCCTCTTTAGAACGTCAAAGTCAAGGGTTTTTCTTTGGTTTCGTTGGAAAGACGGAACGCATTCTGTCAAACGACAATGGCAAGATTGATCTGGAACTGAATAGTACGCTAATAAGCGCCGCAGAGAAGAGCTTCAATAAATTAGTCCTTCACATGAAATCTGATGAAACGAAGGAGGCCTACCAACACATTGGTACATTATTTTGTAACTCTATAGCTATTGCCACGCAAAGATTTATTAGTCGTAAGTTTTTCCAAAATTCCGTATTTTTTTTAAATATCCCGCAAAATGAGCTTATTGATGGATGTAGTCACTTTCATCGACAACTCTTAGCTGCTGCAGATAAAACAGACACCCCCGCTGTTCTTCAGGTTTTATGGGAAACTAAATACATTCATCTAACTTTTACAAAAGTGGCAATTCATAGTTTACCAGGCTGTCGGAAGAAAATATCGAAACGACAGCAATGTTGGTTTTCAACTAACAGTAAGACTGTCTGATACATATATTACCTTAGTTAAATTTAAAAATGTAGCGCCAATATGTTTTATAAAGTGAGAATTTCTTTTATTTTACAACTTTATTATTCTGTTGCTGACTTGAAGATTTGCTTTTGGTTTTAGTGAATAAACGCGTTATTTTGGAATTTGGATTTTTGTTTTTTGCGAAATTTGATTGTTTTTTTTGCTAAAATTACGTATCCCTAAATATTATACCCACAACTGTTATAGGATCATGAGCAATGAAACAGGCACATAGGATGCTCCTAGTGGCATATTGCTTAGGCTTGCCAAATTTTCTGTTGTACTTGGTGCATTTTTAATGTAACCAGGAGATATAAGGCTCGATTTTAGTTAATAATAAATACATCTATTAACTTCAATTGGGATGGCTGTGTTTGGGATGATAATCGATAAGCATAGAAAGGCATAGTTGTAACCATGCGACAACGACTGCCTTATGGATTTAATATTTTGTCGTTTTTAGTAACCTTTCCATTCAACAATGTTACAATAGTAAACATTACGAGTATTTAAATCAAAAATAGGTCCAAGTGCTTAGGAGTCAATAATTAATTACGCAAAACAACGGTGATCCTACTCCAAAATATAATTTATTTTATTCAAAGCAGAATAAAATTTGACGCGTTTTGACACTACAACTATGTCATCATCAGACTCCAAAGAACATGAAATAAGTTTTAAATAAACATAATTGTAAGTAAAACTATAAAAATTGATCAGTAACATGAAACCTCATAGAAATTAAACAATAATTATTAAAAGTAATTTAATTGTGATCTAAAAACCTAAAAACCAGTAACACGCACCTTTAAAATTTAGAAATGGACTTCATAGAGTAAGAAAATATTTGTTCTTACTTATAGCACCTGATGTTTATATAAAACTAATTGCTTTTGTCTCATCTTCTTTGTAGTTTGATGATGACTTAGTTGAAGTATCGAAACGCGTCACATTTTACTCGGCTTTGAATAAAATAAACAATATTTTGGAGTAGGAGGAGCATTGTTTTCTTAACTATTTATTTGTATATCTTTTTTTTAAACACTAGTCAGTGGCGAATTTAGTGGAGGGGGGAACCAAAATCAAACAGCCATTTTATTTAAAATTTAGATTATGCTGAAAAATAAATTAAATAGAAAGAATCGAATGTAGTACATGTGTCATGAGTTCAAACACTTCCCAAAATTTAACTTTGACTTGCCACCGATAGCACATTTATTATGTAATGCAAGCGCCATCTCCTGGATCCCATAAAATGTAAAATATTTTTTCTTATATATTTTGTCATATTTCCTACTCTTTAGCTATTACGCGTGATATGTTTACTTATGGTTATAGTTGTGACCAGTGGAGATGTTTTATGATATTGGATATTTAGGAGACCTTTGGAACTATTAAATTTGGATCTCTCATGCTTGATATTATTTTAAAGAGAATAAAAAGGGGTATAAAAATATGTAGAAATATACAGACTATTACTAAAAAGTTTTTGAAAATATTTTTATCGCGCAAAATCCGCTCAATGTATTCAATTGGCAAAATTAAAGTCCTTCCGTATTCTATATGTTTCTCACGCCTCAACAGTTATATAAATCAAGATGTTAAAGGTGTGCCAATTTTATTCAAGGTCAAATTATTTCGAAGTTTACGTGTTCGTTTTTTAAATTTATGATCTTTTGACGCAAGAAATTAAAAAAAAAGTTGTTTGTCTGCTTGTCTGGAAAATCGGCCTCAAAATTTGTGTAAAAAAGAAAATCCTGTTAACTGTGATTGTAGAAAAAGTGTCTCAAACAAAATCGAAGGACTTTTAGGTAGCTTATACAATAAAGCTTATTTGCATGTTGTATCTTTTATAGTTTCTTAGATATATTCAAATGTTTTTTAAATTAAAAAACCTGGCAATATCGCGTTCTGTTTGAGATAGAGAAAGTTTAAATTTTGCCTAAATAAAAAATGGCGGAACTCCGCCATATTGGATTTAGAAAAAAATGAAAAAAGTTTGGCCGCAATAATCGTTTGAATCTACCTACAAAATTTTATCCCAATCGGTCCAGTAGTTTAGGAGGAAAGCTAGAAGAGACACACACACATACACACGAAAAATACACCCTTCTTTTTCCAAAATGTTTTTTCCATTTTTTTTTAAATTTCTTTTGCGCTAAAGTGTTCTTTAGTAACATTTTTTGGAATTCGTATGACCGGATTGCGTATGTCCAGTAATGTGAATACAAGAAATGCAAAAAAAGTCAAAAATAAGACCTATATCTTTTATATACCTATATGTCTTACGTACAAGTATGATGTATTTACGCGTAGCGAAAATATAAGGGTTCAATTAAATAAGCGCAGCTAGTTGGAAACCGTAATTCTTATTAAACTATAAAGAAGAATGAAATTATAAATATAGCTGGCAACCTTAAATATTTTAAAGTCTCGAAGTATATAGGAAAATATCTTAGTTCTACACAAGTTAGTTGAAATGGAAATGAGTTAAATTCCATTAGAAAAGTCAAGTCAATGTCAAGGACAGAGGCTAGAGTTTTCTAATTGAGCGATAGTTAAATAAGAAGCAATGCTCTTAATTGAAAGTTAGAACTTTCAATTAAGAACTTGAGAGAGTTCGCGCAAATTATTATTTGATTTTGCATAATGCTCTAGAAATTCAGTGAGACGAAGTAAGTCAGACGAAATAAGAATGTAAGATCTTTTTATTTAATTATTATGTAAAAATAATTGTTGCAAAAGGTTGTTTAGCATGTGTTATTAGAGTTATGTTTAAATAAATTGTTGCCATACTTCTCACCCTTCAATTAATTAATTGTAACTATGTTTTGTCAAACTAATTAAATGTTTAATTAAATGTAACTAATTTAAAATGACTATTTAACTTTTTATTTCCCAATTACAATGGTAAGTTTATATGCTTCACTCTTTTCTACTTTTGAGCAAAATTCCCAGTCACTACCCTATTTTATGGGCTGTGACAATATGAAAGATAAAAAATTCGTGGACGTGATTGCCACCCGATCTTTCATATAGTGGAAGTCCTACGTCTTGTTATATCTTGCATAAAACTAAAGTTGAACATTTTAGTGTTGACTGTCACCTTTTAAGTCGACTATTAAATTCAATTAGCACAATAGTGTTTAGGATAAACTAAGCAACATTAGTCTAACCTATGAGTCTCCCGGTCCCCATAT
>WYDF02078180.1:0-11225 GCA_009867245.2 Adranes taylori | reverse complement strand
ATATTATTTTCCATTTCATATGTAATGAATAATACTTTTTGCAATGAATTTGTTTCCTAAACGTGCGTTGTTATCTTTCATTAACATGAAGATATCACAACTGTGATATCCTCTCTGTTCGTGGATTACATGCATTTCTACATTATACTCAAACTTTGTCTCTTTACTTCTGAAGACAACTCCATATATAAGAAACAAATTAGAGATCTTGTAATTAAATATTTCAAATAAAACAATACATTCTGTCAAGAAAGTGCATGAAATTTATGGGTAAGACACAAAACAATTAATAATAATTGAAATTTATTTTGTCGAAAATTCAACTCTTTTGAACATCCTCCTTGTCCCGTTCAGGTCTAAAGCAATCTCTCGCAATGACGATTTTCCATTTCTATTTCCTTCACTTAACTGATGTGCCATTCGTATGCATGAGTATTGGATATAAGTGATTCATCATAGATGTTTCCCTACATTTCATCTGCACATAAAATTTCATTGGGTTTTGGTTCTTTCCTTAACATTTTAATTCATTGTAAAAATCATAACTAGAGATAGTGCTACTATTTCACAGTAGAAAAAAAATCCAGAAGGCAAAATTAGGATGTTCATTATACAAAATGTATGATATACATTTTGTTAATTACTAT
Source organism: Adranes taylori (assembly GCA_009867245.2). NCBI lineage: Eukaryota > Metazoa > Arthropoda > Insecta > Coleoptera > Staphylinidae > Adranes > Adranes taylori. Next base: position 10,578 of record WYDF02078180.1, on the reverse strand, counting down.
TAATCACATAGCCAATTACGCTAATTTTATATTATTGTGCGAAATTTATTTCTCTTTTATTGTATTTGATACTGACAATTAGAACGGAAACTAATAGTATGAATATATTAACTCCAATCGTAATGCACTGTACTGAATATATTTGATATCCATGAACAAACAACCGTGTCTGACTCTACACATGCCGCGTTATATAAAATTTTATATTGCTACGAGGGAAGTCATTTTAATTTTGCATATAGCCACATAGACGGCGCAAGTTACAAAATAATGGTTCCAAAATTAACCTGAACATTATATGACACGTGTTGAAAATTTAAGTCACAGTGAATTTTTAAAACCGTTCAGAAACATGGAATCTAAAGTATTTCCAAAGGATAATTTTTTACAACTTTCGAAGAAGTTTATCGCAATAGCAATGTCTTGCCAAGTTGGTTGCTGCTTTTGGTAATGAAGCACCACATCAATAGGCAATTTCTCGCTGGTACTCTCAATTCAAACGTGGGCGCACAAATCTCAGCGATGATCCTAGGCCAAGTCCACCAAAATCAGCGCTTACCCAGGAAAATTGTAATGCTGTGCGCGAGATGGTTAATGAAGATCTTCATGTAACTTACCGGTAGATCGATAGTTCCTTGAACATTTCCCAAGACCTCAATCAAAAAGATTTTACATGATGAGTTGGGCGTGATAAAATTAGTTTCTCGTTGGATCCCGCATCTGTTGCCCGATGAACAAATATCGGCTCGTCTTAGCTGGTGCCGAAGAACTCTGAATCGTTTCAACAGCGCCCGTTCCAAATATGTGTACTGTATCGTCAGTGGTGACGAGTCTCGGATTTATTCTTATGAACCCGAGAATAAGCGTTTGGGTGTCAACCAAAGTCATCCGTTCCCGCGGTGTGTGGAAAAAGATGGTCGCAACTTATGTATCAAAATCCGGACATGTGGTTACAAAATCGAAGGACGGTAACTGCTGATTGGTTCACAACCGTATGTTTGCCAGAAATCATTTCTGAGCTGCGAAAAAACAACCCACAGCGCCAGATCATCCTTCACCATGACAATTCTAATTAGTGACATATAATAGAAAGAATAATTTAAGTAATAGACCTTTGTGTTAAGTAGAAGAGTGATGCAGAAATGCAAAAAACTTCTGCGTAAACTTAGTACGAAATATAGCGACATAAGCCAAAGCGAGAGTATAAAAGGCGGAATGTAGTGGACGAAATATTACACCAGTTCCAGGCTGAAGAGGATGATAAATCCTAAAGCCTCATTCAAACAAACTCTCCAATCTCCCAACAATATATAATCCCAACAGGGAGTGGAGTTTTAGTTAGGGTAAAAATCCTACAGTGGTGGATACACGGGCATCCTTCGCCTTTTGAAGGTTTCTCCACTTCCTAAGTAAAACAAAAAAAATTCAAATCATTGCCGAAAGATTTGCATTCTAACATGACTCAAGTTCTTTATGTAGTGAACTTCATTAAGTTTCGACCACTCCAGTCACGACACTTTGTGAAGCAATGGACTCCCCTGATAAATGGCTTACTTTATCATACGGAAAATCACTGGCTTTCAAAAGGAAAACTTCTTAACAGATTTATATATCTCAAAGTAGAAGCGATGTCTTGTCTTGCAACTGAGGATCAAGATATTGGATTCCAATTGCATGACGAAATCTGGTGCTCGAAGGTTTACTTTCTAATTTATTCGATAAATTGAATTCACTGAACTTGAGTCATTTAATGTGAAACTGTCCTTGTTGGGAAAGCAAAACTTATAGGAAGAGAAAGGAATAGTTGACTGCTTCCACCTATTAACGAATCTCAAGATACAATGAACTTTCGAATACTCTCAGTGAATTTCAATCGTCTCCAACATTATTTTACATCACTTGCCATCGACGAATTTACTTGGGTGATAAATCCGTTTGCGATCAGTGAAGAAATCAATTTGACGATCGAAGAGGAGAAGGAGCTGATTGAATTACGAAACGACAAATTCTATCAATCGTGTTCACAATCGTGAACGCTTTATTGTTGTTAGAAATATTGTTGCCCGAAATATTGTTGTTAGAGATGCCTCTTAAAATATGAGTATCTAAATTTTTTAAATCTAGAGCGAGATGCGCGAGAAGTTATTTGAAGAAAAAAAAAAGAAAGAGGGAAAGGAGTACACCGAATTTTGGAAATTAATAACTGAAAAATACATGACTAAAAAAATGTGCCCAACTGCTGTTCATGTTGTTTACTGCTGTTCATGATGTCAACGTATCTTTCTGAATCATCGTATTCCAAAATAAAAGATGCAAAACACGTATATAGAAATCGACTTCCTGATGCTCATCTTAATGACATGTAGACAGTACCAAGTGCCTTAATACGGGGGGAAACACCAGGTCTCCAGTAACTAATTTTGAGTGAATGACCTAAAAAAGGTCGTCACCAAAAATGTTGATGTTGCGGCCCGTGTAACGTAGCAAACATATGTATGTGGCCCGGAGGAAAATAAAAGTTGAGTATAGCTGCTTTCATCTCTTTGAACGCAGTTAAAACTTTGTTACCACTTTCATCTCCTTGGTACCGTGATTTTGGTTTTTCGACATTAACTGAAATCAAATCCAAGAAGTGAGAAAAACTTCTCAGAGTTGCGAGTTCTCGCGAAAGTTCTTGGATATGTTTAGTGTGTCGTTACCCAAAAAAGGTTGAGAAACATTATTTTAGATGTTCTATAACTGGAATTTGGGAAATGTGGAAAAGTGAACTTGATGGATGGAAAATCCGAATTATCTATCTACTGTTGACGTTTTTGAAATTTTTATAAGACTTACTAACTTGTACTAAATGGACAATTAAGATTTAGCCCAAAGGATTATATTTGTGAAACAGTACAATTTGTAGACTCCGCTCTGACCAATCTAAAAACAGTCTCTGCATAATTAGATCAAAGCATAAGACTCAAAAATCGCTTAAACCATTAACCTTAATTTTTTTCTGCACTAAGCAAAAGTTTAAATAGGATACAGTAATCACAATAACAAAAAAAAACAGAAAATAATCCAAGCCTATTGAAGCGTTTTTCTTTTTATGGGCCAAGAGAATGATGCTCTGATTTTCTATTGTATTATGTTTGACGAACATCCCTTTTTAGTGTCCAGCAATAGCCTGCAAACATAGTTAGATTCCATTTTCCCAGATACGGTTTTTCCATTGTTGAAATATCTTGGTGGAATCGCTTACCATTTCATCGCTCGCAGCGCCGAGATTTTCATGAAAGTAGTCTAAGTATCCATCCAGAAAATGTATTTTTAGGGACATGTTACTTCCCACTGCTTTATAATACTGAAGAAGTTCTGAAACTAGTTCGCAGCTTTTCTATTGCCAAGACATTTAGCTATGACTTTTTAAAAAAACTTCCAGGCAATTTGTTTAACCCCATTCAAATTTTCTTCAGTCATAGACGTTCATAAGCTCCTTTATTTGCCTACAAATATACCCCCATTTATTTTTGTAGCTTTCAATCTTGACCCGAAATATTCAACGGCTTCTATTGTCCGTTTCAAGTCACGACTTAAAATCATAAGTAAATTCTGGTTGACCAATTAATTGATGCTGAAGATACAGCATTGTTTTCAGCTCTTATTCATCATTGTCGCTTTTATTTTCTAAACTGCTTTTAATAATCACTGATTGTTGAAAGTTTTTAAGAGTTGTACGTTGAATTGGAATAGGGTAAGGAATTCGGTATTCGGTTTTAGAATTGGGTTTTAAACTACGATTTAGTTTTAATTCTTAATCAACAATTATGTTGTTGCATAAAAGAATAATAATTATTACAATTTAATTAAAATAATGAGAAACATGTTATATTCTTTGTTCATAAAGGGACAACAGCAAGCTTTTGTCCTCATGTTATTAGATCCATTCATTATTTCTTTTTTCTTTGTTCGACGAAAAATCATACCTCTCAATGTATTACTGCGCATGTGATTCGGCAACAATGCAACAGAGCCTCCCAAAGCCCCGCTTCTACTGCTGCTGTCGTCCTTCGAGCTGCTAGACAGAATATTATATCAGCCAGGGTTGTTATTTTTTCAGTAATTTTGTTCAAATCGCTAGTTTTCTTTAGCATTATATACTTCTGAAGCAATTAGTACAAGATTGCAAATGAGTTTTGGTGAGACAACAAAAGAATTACAACGCGTAAAGTTTGTACCTTGACTTTTATAAATTACAAAACTTTGCGCTACTTGGAACGCCATATGCTCTGGAAATATGATTTGTCACGTTGTTTCGACTTTACTTCCAAATTGCCGAGATATGTGTCGATAATCACAATAATAATGATTATTATTATTATTGTGATAACACATTTTGTGAATAATAAATGCAATCTTAATATTTACTGAAAAATAATTACCTTTCTAACTGTATTTTTGTTAAAAATGGCAACGTTCCTAATCATTTGAATTCACTTGTTCTGTGAGCGACCGTATTGCATCAGCTGTTGCTTTTCGTTGTTCATGCTGCGATACGTTCACCGTACTACGTGTGTTGTACTTCTAAGGTTACCAAATAAATAAAATGATTTATTTTTAACTTCAGTCAGCATACAAATTCTCACTTTTCGTGTTTTAAAATAAATACACTCACTCGGGCCTTGGTTTGCGTCTTTTATCTTTGCATCAGTTTTGATGATGCCCATTTAAATTTCGTGCGCACTGCATAGTTGCTAGGCTTGCAGATATCTTTTTATGTTGCCAATGCTTTGTAGTAAATAAAACATCATCTAGTAACTGTAGCAAAAATGTTTTATTCTTAAATTAAACATGAATAATAGTCTACCTTTATTATCCTACAACGTTTTACTTGTTTACATTTGTATGCATATAATTTAAAGTACATACATGCATATTTATACTGATTCTTATTGCGCCATTTCTTATTGCCCATTTTTTCTGTCTCAATATGGCCAACTAAGTTAATAACGCTTCGCGTTAAATGGCCGAGGCAAAGAGCAAATATAGCTCTTTTTTGTTAATTTGGTAATTTCCTATACAAATTTAGAAATGTATTGTATTTTATGACAAGAAACACAACAATTTCCATTGAAAACACGAATTAGATAACTATATAAATAATATCCACTATAGATTATTGAACTAAAAGTGTTTTTTTTGTGCAATCGTTGTTATCATTATATTGTATATAGGCTGCAAGAAGTAATCGAACATAAATAAAATAAAACTATCATTAGCTAAAGAATACACTAGATAACCATTAACAAATAAATCAAGAATTGATGATTAATAAAAATAATCAAACGAAGAGAAGTTATGCAATGTATAATCCCAGTGCAATCGTGGGTAAACGGCGAAACCCTGTAAGCAGGAGAGAGACGTAGAATAGAGATGCAGGAGAGAGATATTCAAGCGAGAGAAGATTAACTAGTACCAGTCAAGCAGCATTTGCACTCTGGTGAGCCTGTGTTTTGCTGCTTTGCTCGAAAATGAAAGTCATTAATATCAGAGGAGATTAAAAACGATTTATGGTTTTCTTGCACGTATGTGTAAAGCCGTCTGTTTTTCGAGTTGTTGCTCATTCAAACACTGAAACGAGAAACAAACAAAAATTGTACATGCATACGGAGAGATATCATATTTTGTTTTCATGATGTTTTCTTTTTATGACCTCTAAACGCGACCGGGCAACTCTTAATGGGCTCAATGCACTTTGTTATCCTTACCTGGTCGAGACACCTTAATAGCTTCCTGCCGCCTATGACGATTTTTAATAACTTAACATTTATTAAACGAATTTTCCTATTTTACTTGAAAGAAACGTTGCCGTGCATGTAAAAATTTTCAACACTATTTCTGGATTGGTTGGTTCGGTATTGTAGCGGGGACGCCGATCGCAAGTTCGCTTACGATATCATAAATTTTCACCGGAGGGTGCAATACAATATTGTTCCCTAAGATTCCTAACGGATAAAAGAACGTATCTTATTGGTAGAAATTTTTCACTTTCTAAAGATTCTGGCGGAAATTTCTTCCAGGCCACACCCAAGTGCCGCCGTTTACCACATAAATGCCGTCACCGGGCGCTTACATGTAATGCCCTTTCTGCTCAGCCAATTTCACATAAAAGGTCACACCCAAGCCAGAATTAATGAGACGCATTTTGGATCTTGTTCTGATAACTTTCGACTGAGTATTTCGCATATTGTTATCGGCAATAATTCTCCATTAAGTGCCCAAATTGTTCGTACAGAGTGAACTGAATTCGCACGCATAAATATGTTCGGCATTTTAAGTATACGCCGTCAACGAATCGCTTATATATTTTTTTTATTTAAAATTAAGTTAAATTCAACAACGTCAGTGGGAGAATTTTATGACAACGAATCAGGTATGCAATCATTACGTTATGTTATCCTTCGGTTGAATTTTTCGATCTTATTAACATGAATCTTTCCTGTCTTTTTGTCGTATCCATATATTTTCTTTTTAACCATGTCTTCAACATCCTGGTGAAGGTCGCCGTCAAAGGGAGAAGTCATGATCATTGAACCAACAGTCAAGCGTACCGAATCAACGTCACCGACGGGTCGACCTCACCAAACCGATAGCACTCGAAATGAAACAACCAGATCGGCTCCATTCACTCCATGAACATTACGTCTCCACGAACATCCAGACACTTTCTCCATTTCGTCCGACAACGTCCTATAAACTTCTCCAAATTCACACATGGACTGGACTAATCTTTCATCAATATTTTTCAGAAGATAATTCATATTAAATATTAAACTATTATTTGAATACTTAGTTCGCTAAAAGTATATCTTTGCTTTTGCTCATGGAAAGAAGACATCCTATTAGACACTATTTATTATAAATAATAAGACAGTAACTTATCGCCTCGAAATAAATGTTTTATTGCGATACCTTATTCACGATATCTATAAATCGCTTAATATTACAATAGGCCGTATTTAGAAAAATAAGTCTGATCAGAAAAAATAAACATCTAGAGTTTCAAGCATGAGTATTTATGTTATAGAAAATTAATATAGTCCACCAGACATAAAGATATAAAAAATATCTTAATAATATTATTTTATCTTCCAACTCTTCCAAATGGGCACTGTGATATTGTGAGCCTAATGCATGAAATATCCTGAAGAACAGTTTCACAACGAAAATATAAATAAATCATTAAAATAGTAAGGAAATTTTTGTTATGTACCATTTATAGACTACAGCTTATTTTAGAAATAATATACACTTGCTGGGACAATGTCATCCATCCACCCATCCATCCATCCATCCATCCATCCATAGATACATGTATAAGGAAAAATTTCATCTTGCCGCAGAATTTGTAGAAGTAATCGAACATCTGTGATTTATTGCTTATAAAACAATTTAGCGATGTTTGAAATAAACATACCTATTCAAAAGAATTAAATTTTTAGTTCTAACTAACATTTCATTTACACCTAAGAATGAACTGTGTTTAATAACTAAATTGTGTCAAAGATACACACATTTATGTAGTTGAGTTAAATCAGTCCATAAAAATCTTAAATCTAATAGCAAGAATATTAAATTTAAAATATTTATGTCTATAACGATTATTTTTACAGATGAACAGGTTTTGATATAACGTCATCAACAAAGAATCTACACCTACTTGAATGTTAAGCTGATTGTCCAACTCCTAATAGAAGATACACAAGCTAGCGAACCGATACATCGATTAGGTTCCGATTAGGAACAAAAAAACACTTTTAGCTCAATCTATATATATATATATATACTAGTGCCCCGCCCCGGCTTCGCATAGGTAATTAGACATCATAAGTGTCCGAGAGATTTAGACACATATACCATCCGATCCATTTTTGTCGCTTTATGTCATTCAGAGTTTATAGTCCCAAGATTTTCCTGCGGCGTTGATCCATTATCGAACTGACTCGGTTCGATAATGTCCTACCCATGTCCGAAACTCGTGTCACAAAGTAAGTGATATATAATAGTGCTTACGACGTTTTTCACATAATAAAATATTTATATTGGAGCACGTAACAAAGGTAATACATAATATATACATATAGTATATGTATGTGTGGATTTGTTCATCATAACGTAAATACAAAACAAATATTTCATGGAACACAGAGATTAATAAAATTTTAATACATTTTAAGATTAAATTAAATGCCTACACAAAAAAAAACAGTAAGTAAACCTAGCTTTTTATACTGTTAGTAACGGTTTTAATTCACTAGATGAGTGGGCAAATTTATCGATAATCGCTTCTGCATCCAATTCATGTAGCAACTGCTTTTCAATAGAGAAAATCATATACTTAGGAGTCCAAATTTTCTTCAGATAGTGAATTATCGTATGCAATTGTGATTCAGTCTGTTCGATGCTAAAATTTTTAATATGCATGGTAGACAAGTTGAGCAAATTTTGTACATATTACAATCTAGGTTCTCCTTTTCGTTCAATACTAGTTTTAATATTTCAAAATTTGATGCAAAAGAAAATAATTCAGATATCACTTGTTGTGGACATAACAATAGTAATATTTTTAAAGACTATCTTTAACACCTTTTTCACTACTAGATTTAAAATTTCTACCGACGATAAGTCGGATAAATTTTGAAACAACTGATTATGTTGAATGAAACGTGAATCTAATTACTGGACATTAAGACCCATTACAAAAGTTTATTGTGAAATTAGTTAGAGGATCGCAAGAATTTGCTTCATCTTATATAAGCTCATCTTGCGGGCATGTTTTATCTGTCCTTTCTTTTTTGCCGATAACAAGAAAATGTGTGAACAGTATTCTGAAGTATGGACAAGAAGTATAGTGGGATATATGAAAAGAATGTTGGGATTAGACATGAATACACCAAATGGTATTGTGCTGCAGGAATTAGGTAAATATAAAATATGGATTAACGGAGTGAAACTGATGGTGAATTTTGAGCGGAAAGTCTTGATGGATTAAGGTAGTAGATTAGTTAAAGAAGTGTATATGGAAGGAATGATGAAGGTAAGAAAGAAGGAATGCGTAAATGAATGGTTTATGTGCAAAATGAATGTGAATGAGAGAATTGGATGGTCTACAAGTAGGTGGTTGGAAAAGATGATGACAGGTAAGAAAGGAGTGAGCGAGATTGTAGAAATAATGAAGGATGTAGAAAAGCGAGCTAGGGAAGAAACATTAGAAAATATCAGATATAATAATAGATCTAGATGGATAAGGAAAGAAGATGAAATGAGTGAATATTGGGGGGGGGGGCAATAAATTTTGGATGGATGAGCATGAAAGGAAGTGTATGTGGTAGGACAGAGAGAATTGGAGCCACTTGGTCAAGAAGATAGAAGGGATTCAGCAACATGTATTCACATATGTATCCAACATGAGCATAGCATCATATATGACCACCAACATATATGCATCATATATGACCACCAGCCATATCAGTTAATTTTCTTTGTAGATCATATATTGTCCATGATAGCTTGCTACTCCGTCTGTACTATTACAATTTTTTGACCATTTTTTTGGATCAATATTATTACACTTAGGAGCCCCTTGTAGTTGGGGTCCACTAGCTATGGGGGAAGCTGGCAACATGGCCAGTCCGCCACTGCGCGTTCCTTCAGTTTTGTTCTGGGAGGAAATATAATTCTTGTCGACGTTATGAGCTTACCTTGGATAATAAAAAAAGGAATGTTTTGATGAGAGGGAGGGGAGGGGTCATGATCTTGTGGGCGTTTAATCTTACCGCAAATAATACAAAAAGTTACACATTACACAAAATTAGCATGAAAAGTAATATACTTAATGTCGTTTTAAAGTTTGGTTAACGATTACGTAACTACTAAGAGCTGACTGGAACATTTCTTTAGAGAGATTGAAAAAACAAAGCTATTTATTATATTGGTGTTTTTTATAAATTTTTCTCAGTACTAGTTTAACTCGTATAGACTTCTGCCTTAGATTTTATCTTGAGGAATCAACAAAAATTGTGTTTTTTCATGAATTCATTAAATTCAGTTAAAAACTGATTGTTCTAGTAATTTTAATTTTGCAGTCCTAGAGATAGATAAATTTGGAATAAAACTAATTTATTCCATATTACTCACATTATTCAGAGCTGAGATATTTAGATCGGAAAAGACAGGGCTTTAATGTCAGTATGCTTAAATATTATTAAACATCACTTAAAACGTTAGTAGCAGTTGCAGAGTGAAACTGCAGAAGCGATGATTAAACCAATTACAAATTCGAATCATGCTCTCCATGTACCTCGTTGTTTTGGTTACATTTGAAACAATCCATTTTATGTGAATCTGGTGACCCTGATCGCAGTGTATCTTGTTTGTTTATTCTCTTGTTTAAAATTAATGTTGATCGATCAGCTGATACCCAACCGGCTACGAAACCTTACGATCGCCTCTAGCAATAGAGCCGAAGCGATTGATATCATATTGCATGTCACGTTGCCAATTATTTTCTGAAAACAGTATGTTTGATGAATATAT
>WYDF02078169.1:0-11225 GCA_009867245.2 Adranes taylori | reverse complement strand
ACATTTTGCTAATATTTATATAATTATTGGAAAGCATCTTTTATGTGTTTGCAAAAAGAGTCAAATTTGTCCTATTTCTTAATCGTACTTTGTTTCCGGTAGAGCATTGGAAAACAGTCTTAAATGACCGATTTTATGCCGGTCGAACGAAAACTCGACCGACTTGGCGAAATTGGCGAATACTAATAAATTTTTTATTAAAGTAGGTAATCATCGGAAAATGGGAATCATATATGAACTTTATCAACATCCTCTTTTTACCGAATATCATTGAATTATTAGAATTGTACTACATGTATTTCTCGACTTACGACCGAGTTTGGTCCCTAAATATCGGTCGTATGTCGATTTGGTTGTAAGTAGAATTCCTTCAGAAAAAGAATAAAATTTTTAAATCATATTCAACCTAAAAAATATACGTGGAATGAGTTATTTAATGTTCCTCATCGGAACTTATTGCATAAGTGCAATCCATTGAACTGTCTCCAGCAACAGAACATGTTGTGCTAGTTTTTTGCAGAAATTGATCAAATGTTGTTTAAACCGTTTTCGATTTCATATTTTTCTGAACTAGCCGACGTTTTGAATCCATTTTTTTTGTAGTCCCTGATTAATCTGGTGAAATGCTTCAGCCATTCCTTTTGTGATGAATTTTTTTTTTCTAGATTATTTTCATCATGTGGGTAACTTTCACCTGCGTCCTCTGCACCACATCGTTCTTTTTAAAATCATATAGGTCTTCATTTGGAGTTGGCTAGGAGTTGCTCAACACTAGGAGTTGGTTAGTATCATCTCAATCAACCGAGATCTGTGATTTGATCAATGTCACTTTCTTTTTCAATTATCGAACTAGTATTCCGCTCATACTTCTTGCCATCCACTTGCTATATTTTTAATCTCTTGTAAAATATTATTACTCGACCAAAACTCCTTTAATGTAGATTATTCAAGAGCCTCAATTGCTTGGCTAAACGTAATTTTTAAGTAATGAGCCTTAAATGTGGCTACATCTCCTTGATCCGTGGGCTGTATAATACGGGTGGTGTTTCGAGGTAAGTACATAATTTTTGGGTTATGGTGTAAATCATCTAGTGAGGTGGATGTCCAGATGCATTGTCCAGTAGTAAAAGTATGTTAAACGAAAATATCCTGTTGATTGCAATATCCTTTTACTTCTGGGGCAAACTTTCATAAACCAGTCCTCAAATAGTAAATGTGTCATCCAAGCCTTGTTATTTGAGCAATAATGAACTGGTATTGCTAAAGTGCTCGGATATATCGATCGATGAATGACATTAAATGCCTTAAACCCTGACATGGATTTTGTTTCCTTATAAAAGTATATACGTTATGGCATCTTTTTCCAGTAAAGTACGGTTTCGTCATATTAAAAATTTGCTCCATCAAATAATTCTCTTCTTTTAACCAATCGTTGAATTTCACAACAAAATCTTCAGCAGTTTTATAGTCAGCACTGGTTGCCTCTCTACATATATAGCCATGTCTATTTATAATATTATCTAAGAGAAATTCCGCTAAGGCTTTCGGCCATATATTAAAGCTCCTATTTCTACATAGCCAGTTACGGCCACAATAATCGCTTCCCAGTACAACTTAGTGGAAGCGGACCCAGCTAATCAATTCCAATTTTATCAAACGGACGAACAACTCGAATAGATTCTAATAATCCAGGGACTTTCTGATTTTCTAAGCCTTTCCTGCAATTCGGGCAACATTCAATGAATTTCTTAGCATCTTTTTCCATCTGTTCCCAGTGAAAGCGATCTCGTAATTTTTATTAAATGTTTTAGATACGACTAAGTGGCCGCTTAATGGTTCGCTATGGTAAGTAATCTTGCCTAAAATTTTGAAATCATCCATGGCTTGCATTAAAAGTCTGATCATAGTCGTCGCCTTTCTTTAATTTTTACATTTCGAAGTTGCTTTTGTTTGGATGATTGCGATGCTCATAGGAATTTGATTTCTAATCAAATCTTCCATCCAAATCACTAATAACTTTTCCATTTCTCCTATAGGTCTTTGCATATTTTTCGTAATTATTATTAACAGCGAAGATCGAGATTTTTTAACTTCTTCTACGATTCCAACCTTATTTTTTTTAATGGTGGATATTGTCGAATGAGACGATTTTAAACCATATATACATGTACATATGTACCAACGAATTGTAATGAACTAAAATAATTTCTATTTTTGGTTTATGCATTGCATATGCTTTTTTTAGTTTTTCGCATTTAGGGGATTCCCGCAATTATTTGCTTCATTTATATATTGAATTAATAGGTACATATGTACATACCAGTACGCATTATGTGTGGATTAGATGTCCGAATTTTTGCCGCACAGTATCGCATGCTTTGACGTATATGTAATCATATATGTAGTATTTAAAAATTCAGCGATTTCAAAAATTTATGTAACATTGATATAAAAATAATAGAGTAAACAAATTTAAAAAAGTCTGTTAAAAGACTTTCTAAATTTGTATAAAATTAACTGTCAAATCATATTTTTTGTTAAGTAGGTAAGTTGAACCAAAATAAAAATCGATCGTAAGTGTGAATGGTCGTAAGTTGAACGGTCCTGTATCTATGTTGAAATATGAAATATGAACGCATTCTACTAGTTTATTTAGACCTGCTGATTTTGTTAGTCAACCTCAAGCGAGCCTTGCGATTTCTACACTACAGAGAATATTGAGCAAAGTTTTCCTGACACTTTGTGTTTCAGGAAGACAGAATTTCATGTGCAATATTGAGAAAATGATTTTTGATTTTCAGAACGTATAAATCAAGAATCGAAATCAAGATTTTTGGCAGTTTATCTATATTCTATATTAAAAGCGTGCAGGTCGTAATAACATGGAAAAAATGAAAGGGGTTTTTGACCCTTTGGAGTACATGATAGCTCCCACATGATAGCACATGATAGCTCCCAGGACAAGATCAATCATTTTTTCAAAAGAAAAAAACCATTTCCAAAAAAGTTTTGAATTTTTGAAAAAGTCGAAAAAAAAACCTTGTTTTCGAAATTGTCAATTTTATTAAATCAAATAAAAATGTGGTTTTTACCATACGATTCGTGTTTACTTGCAGAAAATTGTAAAAATATTCGAAATTTTGACAAATGTATAGATTTTCTTAAAAAAAAAAATGAAAATTTGCGCCATGAAAATGTATGGCAGATGGAAGGAACCAAAATCGCCTATTTCCGATTCACTGAGCGTTTCAAGGTTGATATCAAATGAATAAATTAGTCAATAGGCATATTTTAATTTTGATAAAATGAAGAGAAGTGGGCATAGATAGTGCCAAAATTAAACCACCATAAATTCTATGGTCCAAATGAATCCACATTTAAGCGTACATGGAAAGCTTGATGAGGTCGCTATTTGCATTGGCCAAAAGAGCATTTTTTTCTTTATTCAGAAAAAATTAGAAATCTTCACAATTAATTACAAAGCATATTTTTGATTTTTAAAATTTTTTAAAAATTCTCATTTCACGATAAAAAAATGTTAATTTTAGTATGATTTTTATGGGACATTTATGTTGATAGCTCTTAAACTGGTGGAGACAACACAATGGAATTTGGATATGTTATGCAAGATACCTTATGCTTTCGTTTGTACATAAAAACAAATTTGCACGCGTTTGTTCCAAGAAAGCAGGTCACTAAAAATGTTTGCCAGTTTATTGGCGGGAAATGAGAAAAATCGATCATTTTGTTGCAATCTATGGATCCTAATCCATGTTTTCAACATTTTAAATTGTTTCTGTTGTAATACTATGTAAATTGATTGAAAATTCTATACATAATGAGCATTTTTCACTTACTATATTTAATGAATTTGGGCCAAATTGACGTACTTCCATCCGAAATATGTAATGTACACTTTCAGTGAACTTTATGAGAAAAATAAACACTTTCTGACACTAATGCTGCTAATCAGATAAAGCTTGAACCTTTAAAAGAGAACTTTTAACACCATACATTACAGTTTATTAGACTTCGTCTAGACGGCGCGAAAACTAACCTCGTAAGTCTAGATTAGAGTAGTTAGTTATATAATACTAAACACATATACCCAGGCCTCGTTTTGAATGTTAAGAAACTGTATACTGGAATTGCTAGATCATTGTGTTCATGAGATGTAAATTTAAATCATTATTTGAATTAAATTCCTAAAATAAGCTTTCAATGATCGATCTTTTACACCTAATCTACATATTCTTCGAATAATGTTTTTTTTTTGTAATATTAGAATGAACTTGCATTCATTGAACATACCCCACAACACAATTCCATAATTAACTGTTCCTTGCACTGACGCATAATAGAATACTAATAATATGTTAGTGGAGAGGACATCACGTAGACATAATACATAATACAGATATTTGAAAACCCAAGAATCTTTCACTATTTTTGCCTTGGATTGATTTCCCATTTAGTTTCATGTGGATATTTCTAAAAAGCATAAAATTAGTTTTTTTCTCATTTAGAATTAGATTATTTTTATTTGCCCATCTAGACATTTTTGCTACTGCATCATTTGCATGCGTCATAGCAATTTCGATAGTCTTCCCACTGGCATGATATCATCTGCTAAGTTATACAAGCGTACATTATCTCCACTTACCGAATGATCTATATCATTTACGTATATTGTGAATAGAAATGGAGATACGATAGCACCTTGCGCTACCCCTATATTTAGCTTAACCCTATCCTAGTAAAAAAAATTTTATATTTTCATTTGTTCCTTTTAGTTCGAAAACATGTTAACGGTTTAATAGGAAGGACGTTATCAGTTCTAGAGCATTACCATAGATACCGTATACCTCTAATTTTTTTAAAACTAAATTGCGATTTAAAACATCAAAGGCTCTCGTAAAGGCTCTCAAAGGTTCTTCTGTTATCTAGTTTTTCTTTTATTAAGCACTAACATAAAATCTACCAAAATTCAAATCGATCACGTGATGCGGACGATAACAGGACCAGGCATACTGCTCAGAAGGGACACTAGGTACAAATTTTACCAGTCATAGAGGGGACACTAACATTTTTAGAGCTCTGGAATTTTCAACATCTACTTTATGTAGCGGTTACTTATTTCAACATCTATTATATGTAGCATATAGTTATTTAAATACAAGTCTGTATCCACCTTTAGTTTCAAATCTACTTACTTTCCAACGTTAGTGACAACTACCGTTAAAAAAATTAGTTGAATAGTTAAAAAAGAAGGCGTCAGTTTGGCAACAAGCTTTTGCTCGTGGGATACATTTCATTGATTATCTTCAGAAAGGAAAAACAATCAACGGCGAGTATTATGCAAACTTACTGCAGAGTTTGAGTGATAAGATGTGATAAAAAGAATTTGGCAAAAAAGAAAGTTATTTCAAGGCAATGCACTAGTTCTTACTTACTTTACTTTGGTGGCGCTACAGTCCATCAAGAACCCGGCCCTTGTCTACTACAGATTTTCGCCAGTCGCCTCTCCGGGTAGCCAACTGTCTCCAGTTTCGAACTCCTAGCATGCGAAGATCCTCCTCTACGTCATCCAGCCATCTAAGTGTAGGACAGCCCACTGATCTGCTTTCTATAGGTCTTGAGTTAAGAACTTTTTTTTTTGCATCCGCTGATCTCCCATTCTCTGTGTTAGGATCTCCCATTCTCTGTGTTAGGTGTGTTAGGACGTGGTCGAGCCAACGCAATCTTCTTGCCTTGATGTCTGACATTATAGAGACCTTCCAGTCCTTTAGTGGTTCTTATTTGCTACTCATTGTTCTCGTGTACAGCACCAACAATCTTGCGAAGGACTGTCCTCTCGCAGACTCGCAGTAAGTTTTCTTCTTTTTTCCTGCAGTCTAAGTTTGATAATGGTTTAATACACCAAAAGTTTAAATCTTTTAAGGACAAGGGATAACTTAGCTTCTGGAAGCTGAGGAAGCACCGGTAGTTCGGCCGCTAGTCCTGCTTCAATTTCGTCGGGTACTTCGTTGTCGTGTGTTAGGATGCCTTTGGTAACCATTGAATTTGTCAGTGTTCCGCCATCTGATTGAGTTCTTTATGTTTATCTCATATGTTTTGTCTTCTCCTTGTTGATGTGTAGCCTCATTTTCTTAGCTTCGTTCTCGATTGTTTGTACGTTCTCATTTAGATGTCTGGCGTATGTGGCAATGTCGTCAACTCTGGGGTGTTCTATTAAATATTGTGCCTCTCGGGTTTGTTGGTAATTTCCTCATGACGGGTTCCAAGGTGAGGCTGAACAGGGTGTCCCCTGTTCAGCATCTGATAATGAGTCCCCTTGTTTGAGACCATTGTAGATGGCAAATTGCTCGGAAAGTTTCCCCTGTACTTTGACTTCACTCTTCGTAACGTTATTCATATGAGCTGTCTCAGTTTCAGTATGACTTGTCCAGGTTTCCGCATTGCGTGGTACAACTGCTGGCGAGACACACACTGTCGTAGTCGGCTTTAAAATCGACGTTACGCTGTATTCATAACACTTACTCCAGATTCTGCCTTAGAGTAGACATCTGATTTCTCGTCGACGTTCCAGGTCTAAACCCATTTTGGTATTCGCCGGCATAAGCTTCTGGGTAAGTCTTTTAATTTCTCATTGAGGACTTCAGCGAAGATCTTGTACCCTACGTTGAGCAACGATATGCTTCTGTAGTTTCCGTAATGCGTCTTAATTTTTGTTTTGTTTATTCTAGAGGTACAATTAGTGACAAATTCCATTCCTATGGCATTTCCAATACACCAATTCATACATCCGTTATCGCAATGCCCAAAATCAATGAGTTAGGGTTTGAATTACTTCCTCACGCACTCAATTCACTAGATTTAGCCCCTTCTGTTTCCAAACTTGAAAAATGGATTGGTGGTAAAAGATTTGCCAACAATGAAGAGATGGCGTCTGTCGTTTATGGCTATTTTGAAGAGCTCGACGTTTCTCACTTTAAACAGGGCATCGAAACTATTGCACATCGCCGGAGAAAGTGTACGTGGCTATAAGGAGACTATGTAGAGAGATAAATACCAATATCAACAACGTAAATATGTTGGTGATTTGGAAGTGATATCACTAGAATATGACTCACTAAATCAACAGAAAATGATTTGTTTTTTTCAATGGCAAAAGAAGGTGCAAATCTATATATTTTTAAATTCATTGGAAAATTGAATTTCAGTACGAGATCGCGATATTTACTAATATTTGACGATAGAGAGGCTTATACGCTTAATATTAGGCTTTCGTAGGGTGAGACGGACGCATTACTAAATTTCAAGGCTCATTGAGCATTTTGTATTGAGACATATATAGAAGCTGGCATAATATAATGCGTATATTGTAAGTATAGTATGGATGTTTTGTGGAAACTCATGTAAGCGATAAAATGTTTTGTAGGACAACAAACAAAAAGCGATTGATGTACTGTTGAATAAATATATATGATTTTATTCTTTAAATTTTCGATATGATAAAGTGGTTTATATAGCAGAAACTATATATTTGTTTGCGGGGAGATTGATTTTTATTTGAAATTTGATAGGATAATTTTCTATACCAATTGAGAAGATTTGTTTTGACAGTTTTTATTTTAAATTTATTACATAAGAACTCCTTGTACGGGAAAACCTTTCAAACGCTCAAATGGATAAGACAAGGATTGAATCGGTCTAAGAGGTTGCTACCTTCTTTTTTTTTTTTCTTCTATGATTGTAATGAAGACGCGGTAGGTCTGCCTTCTTTTACCTGCAGTCATCAAAGAAAATCAGCAAAGCAACCCCTGAAAGACTTCCAGTGATATCCTTTTATCATTTGTTTCCCTCTTGTAGACTAACCAGGAGTTTACTCCTAATATCTAGAACATATCCAAACGGGCATAATTACTAATGGCGCGGTTTTCAATGGCACCCTGTAGAATTCTATTAGCCAAATCAACTCCTTCCACATGCTTATGGTTGTTGGTAGAGGCTTAGCATAATTTGTTCACCAATTCCGAATTCTTGCTCTTTCTGTGACAATTCTGTCAACATTCTTTTCCCAATGTAAGAAAGAAATTTATAAATAATTTCCGATATACTTGCTCAAAAAAAAATTAAAACCATATTTATGAGGCTTGTTTTGGATATCCTGCCACAGATTACCAGGTGTTATGCCCTTATATGGGACCATCATTTCAACGTGGCTTCACGATGGCATTCTTACAATAGCCATGTAAAGCACAACACCACAGAACTGTTCTATTTCATCCATATTTGTGTTCTCTGACAAAGATGTCTGGTGCTCTGTAGTAAAGGTTTGTCTCATCAACAAGTGTCGTTGTGTCTAAAATTTTTATAGTGTCGTTGTGTCAAAATTTTTGAAGTACTGAAGAGGACTGTACCCTTCATATTGAAGTTCCAATGAGAGATCCGCAGTTACTATTTCAGTGTAACTTTTCACCCAAACAAAACATACAGACGTCTTTTTCTGCCAACATTATTATTATTGCTTGTGAACATTGCCAACATGTTCCTGACTGTCACTGGAATAATCTTTAGTTCTAGTTTCAGGCTTAAAATCCGGATTATCATCACTGTTGTTAGCAAATATTTCTGGTTCGGATATTTACTGGGTGGAAGAAACAAACCTCTTTTCTTACCTATACTGTAAAACTTTTTGGGGTCCATGACTCAGTGATACCTGTAATTTGAAATATGAAGTAATTTGTTTACTGTATTCTATAAATTTCTAGTGTACACACACTTTTCGAATCGTAATATTTGTTAGTCGAAGCGTAAAAGCACAGAATGTTTAGACATGCTCTGAACATGTATTACCGCGGCTCTGCACTCGTTGCCGCGGCCAAAGACATGCCTAATTTTCGCGGTCCACCGCTTGCCACCGCTTTGTCTCCGCTTTGCCTCCGCTTTGCCTCCGCTTTGCCTCCGCTTTGCCTCCGCTTTGCCTCCGCTTTGCCTCCGCTTTGCGTCCGATTTGCGTCCGCTTTGCCTCCGCTTTGCCTCCGCTTTCCCCCCGATTTGCCGTGGCTTTGCTGCCACTTTGCTGATGGCCTTGTCGTCACTTTCCCGTCCTGTTTTAGCGATTAGCATCCTTTGCTGTCGCTTTGCCGTCGCTAGTGGCAGCCGATCAAAATAAGACAATTATAACTTGATGTTGAACGACAGCAACAATGCCAAATAACAGTGATTTGGAGTTGTAGATTTTGTAACCGCTGTTTAATTATTGAGAGAAACCTAGCGTCTGTAGTACGAAATTTCAAGGCAGACTACTTTACTATACCATTGTCAACGCGTATGGCGTTTAATTAGCTTGAGTTTTTTATATTATTGTAGAGAAATATTAAAACACTGCGGTGAAGTTTGAGTCAACACTGGAACGCATATTGTTCCACTAATCTAGGTGGAAATATGAAGAAAATGTAATTGGGCTTAATAAATAAGTACAATAAACAAAAGTAAGTCCTAGTATTGACATACTAAAATAGTTGGTTATGAAGTTGTGTAAGACTGAAATTCAATGTTTATTATCAAGCTATTCTCGTCTCATGTGTTATACTTACCAGCCTTAATCTCCCTTTAAGAGCAATTGAAAACTCATGCTGTTTCTGAGCAACTGTGTCTAATAATGGGTTAAATACCCTATTCAACCATGAACAGTGCAAAAAATATAGTATTTTTTAATTTTTTATTAAAGCATAAATGTTCAGTATATTATTAAGCACAGCCATAAAGTATACATAAAGAAGGTATTCTGAGGATGGGAGAATTATACTCCAAAATACTTCCGCTAAACGGTTGTATACAAGGTATTGATAATTTATAAATCACTATCATTGTAGAAGAGTTTGTGGAATATCTGAAGAATATGAACCACGGTTCTTATACTCCCTGGTATTTCACAGGACTGCTATAAATAAAATTAGCATTCTATGTAAATGCAAATTATATGCTTGTTACGGTAATATATTTTAATAAAGGAATCCTCTAAACAGCATCACGTAACAAGCAAATAATCAGAATTGTAAAGATCATAAAGAAAAGGAAAACTCAATTCTATGATCTTGGTCTTGTATCCCATTTAATAAAGAAAACCACTCTTATTCGAACAGGATCAAGTACGAAGGTGTCAGAAGACATCTATAATTTTCTATAGTTCAATAGTCCATTTTAAACATTATGTAATGAAATTCGTTATCAAATGAAAATTAGAAAAACAAATTAGCTATACGTCAGTACGTAGATATTGTACTTAAAACATATAGGCCGTTCATATCATTATATTCAATGTCAATTCGTATTATAATAAACTAGCGTACCCGGCAAATGTTGTTTTGTTCCACACCTAGTCTCCATATTTTCCTACGGCGCCGATAGCTCCGCAGTGCACATTGCCACGGCCAGTCACATGGCCTAATTGCCGCGGCTTTTGCGTTGCCAGCGACATGGTCTCGTTGCCGTGGTTTCGCCACGGCCAGGGACATATTTACCAAGTTTCTGCCAATATCTGCTAAGATATATCTGCCAAGATATATTTGCCGAGATATATTTGCCAAGATATATCTGCCAATCATGATGATCGGTGAAACGGTGTCGGAGTATATATGATAAAAATGCACGCTTTTGAGCGACTATATACTGAAGATACTGTTTTAGCGATTAGCTATATACTGAACAGCGACTATATACTGAACATACTATATACTGTCTTGCAGACTTTGGAACATGGCAACCAGAAAATTCATTGCGATTTTTTCAAAATCTAGCATTAGATTGGAACTGTCACATGCACTTGCCTGATGAGTACGCAAATACGTCGAAACGAGATCTCGTCGTAAGTTGGTAACATGTATCAATTTTGCAATTAATATTAAATTCTAACAAATTAAAATAATGAGATTTATTCGGTGTGAACATATGTAAGCTATCGTATATAGCTAAATATTGTACTTAAACTCAAATTTTTATTATTCATACAAGTACAAGGGGTGACGGCTTGTACACATTTTGTACACTTACACGATATATATATATATATATATGTATATAAAACGTCGTAAGCACTATTATATATCACTTATTTTGTGAGTCGAGTTTCGGACGTGGGCCCATTATCGAACTCGAACATTTCGATAATTGGTCTACGTCCGAAACTCGAGTCACAAAGTAAGTGATATATAATAGTG
>WYDF02078158.1:0-11225 GCA_009867245.2 Adranes taylori | reverse complement strand
TATTAAACATTTTTATATTGGGAAACAATAAATATCGTTTTTTCTATGCACTCACTCGATTTTTGAAAACTTACACATTCAAAAGAGCGAGTGCCTAAACAATAAAAAAACATGGACTGTTTAAATCTACTGACTACGTATAGGATAGAAGCTAGTAAAACGGTAATGGCTTTGAAATCCATGAAAACTATAAAATCCAAAATTTCGGAGGAAGAAGTTTATACCATGTAGTCCTCTCCAACATAAATGTTATAATGTACCTTCATTTAAAAATATTACATAGACTACAAGTACGTAGTTAGCTTTGATGAAATAATATTACTTTAAATCAGTACGTACTTGTATGTTTTAATATGTTTATCTAAATCCTTTTAGGAATGTAACTTAAGAACATTTCAAGTAAATTAATATTTATCTCCAGACATTAATACTATCTGAACTATTAAAAAGAAACAATGCTTGTTATAAATTAAACTCCCAAATTGGATAGAATTTATTCTGTTATTTCAAATAATTATTTTAGAAAATATTACAGTGCTTAAACCAAAAAAGGGTTGTTTACACCAACTGGCCACGTTTAGGGTACAGGGTAGTTTTCGGTCATTGCAAACATAACGTAGAATTTCTGTCTATAATTCCATGTTTGTATCAAAGTATTCCATATTTGTTCCATATTGAATTCCATATTTGTTCTTTAATTTTTTCCCTGGCATTGAGAAGCCACCAGCCCTGTCACTTTCCATTATCCTTAGACCTTTTATTCCTTCTCCTTTTCTAACATCTCAAACACACTCTTCATCACTCCAATTCATTCCCATACATGCACTCATCCAATGCTCCCACCTTCCCTCATCTCTTCCACATATGCGCTTCATATTGTCTCCTGTCATCCAATACAATACCTGTTTTCCCTTTCCACACTCACACATCTAAATCGCGTAATCATTCTTTATTTTCCATACTTACATCTGCTGTTATATAATCTGGCATTCGCTCTCCATTTATTATACTAAAATGTTTCCTGTTATATCTCCTATTACTTAATTTTTTCCATCTTTCTTGCATCTCAATATCTTTCTTGCCTCTTTCTTGCTTCCACGTCACACATTTTTTCAAACCATCTTTCCATAGACCATCCTATTCTTTCATACATTTTGTTCCTCTCTTTTGTCCATTCATTCAAACATCCACCCCTTCCTTCATTCCATAGACCATTGAAATAAACCATTTTCACCAATCTCACATTCTCATCCATCATAACCTGTCTCTCGTACCTTATTAACTTCTTCATTCCTTTTTTCCAACATTAGTACTTCTCAAATTCTTGCAAAACTCACTAGATCTTGACTTTTCCACTCCAGTTATTCTCCTCAATACTCCACACATCACTCTTTCCAGCTCTGCTCTTTCTTTTGCATCCCGTACTTCCGCTCCATATAACATTTTCACAGTAACAATCATATTTCCTCCTAACTCAAACTTGTATGTTTTACTGCTCCTCCCACCTCCCCTCGTGCACACCATTACTTACACTTTTTTCCACATTCACCTGTAAACCTCTTTTCTCCATATACTTATTTACCCATTCAATTAATTCTTCTCTAGTTTTCGGACATTCTCATTATTATCAACACTATTTTAAAACCTACTCCCTTATTTCACCAGTACCCTCCTTCTTCATTCAAAAATAATTGTTATCGATCCTCCCCGAATTATATTCATCCTTAACTCCTTTTTCTATGTTTCCTCCCATAGTCTGCTTTCTTACAGTCTATCGGTCTTCCTAACTCGCTTTTCTTTTTACTTCTATAATATGTCAATCATCAATATACCCCATTTTTCTTCCCTATATGTGCCACTCCAAACCTACCTTAGGTTTCTTCCCCATTTCTTGTTCCACGCAACGTTTGTTCTGCCTTCTATCTTCCTTTACTTTGTGGCCCTTCATCCCATTCCCACATCTTTTCTCCTATCCAAATCTATCTGTATCCAATTATTACCCTCTCCTTCTCCTTTCTAACCTTAGTGGCAATTTATTTAATCTTTTTTGTATTTCCCTTTCTTTTGGCGTTAGGTTATATTTTGTAACTATTCCTTAATCACACTTTTTCGATTCATTATTTCTATCTATTCATCCCATTTGTTTAATTGAACCATGAGCGGTCTATTTATTTTATTCGCCTCCATTGTACCGAATGTTCTTGTTCTCTAAGGCGATACAATATAATATTCTCTCCTCATTCTGCCCTTTTTCTCCGCTTCCTCCTTAAAGCACCCCTCTTCCTTTCCTTTCCATCTCTTTTCTTCATTCCTCCCTTTCTATCCTATTTTCCCTTTCCGGTGTTAGCAGTTCATTCTTTGCTCCCTTCCTCGTTTCCTCCTCCTCAAAATCACAATAAGCATCCATATGTGCACTTTCAAAGACTAAAGCTCCTTTGTACCAAATTGGCAACATTAATTAATGTCTTAATGCATGCCATATTAGTAAAGGTCTGTAATATAAATGTTACTTGCTATTCAATCAATTATTTTTTTCAATCTAACATTCAATCTAACTTCATAAAAAATTAAAATTTTATTGTTCTTGCAGATCGTTGTTCCAAATCAATTGAGGATGTCAACAACGTATTAAAAAACATCGGAACTACAATTAAAAACGAAGAAGTACCACAATTACTAGCACTCAAGAACAATATTCGAAATAAACATGGTGAAATTATGTTGTCAGTAACTACTTTAGAAGGAACTCTTAATTTCAAGATCAATCACTTTAACGAGATTGAGCTTTTACCAGATAAAAATAGAAAAACATGTATTGCAATTCGTGGATTACTTAATATATATAAGCCTTTGAGTACGATAGTAACAACAATATTCAATACATTGGAAAGACTAGGAAAGATTGTAGAACTTCTTCCTGAAGCAGTTTTACAAAGATTTGCAGCCATTATAAAAACTTTAAATGGAATCCTAAAGCAAATTGGAGTCAGTGTAAAAGATGCGAAAGATGAAACAACATTAAAAGCATTAAACATTATTATAAAGGCATTCAATACAGCTCTTGATGAGTTACCTGAAGTGACATATGAACTTGTTGTACTTCTTAGGAAATTTGCAATTATATTACCGCCAATTATACCACCAGGTAAATATAATTTAGTTTAAAAATTATTTGTACTCTTTTCAATATCAAAGAATCAATGGTTGCAATACTATCAGATTTCGAAGCCGACAGGAATCGCGGCTTGTCACTATAATTATTTTAAAACCTTTCTGCTGGCGACAGGAAAAATTTGACCTAAATATTCTTTTTCAGATGATGGGCGTCGCTGCGAGAAGTCAGTGGTCGATGTCAAGCGAACCTTCAGAAGTATTACAAGCATGATACAAAACGAAGAAATCGCACAAATTAAAGAACTAAAGAAAAATCTTGCTGGAAAAGGTCAAGATATCATTGGACCAGTTAATAAATTCCTGACAACGTTAGGTTTCAAGGTTGACGTCTTCGGAAAAGTTGAAATACAACCATCTGATGATAAACAAGTATGCAAAAATACACATATATTCCTCCATGTTTACAGATCGCTCAGTTTCATAGTATCAACAATATTCGAATATATCGAGAAAATCACAAAAGTTGTTGGCCGTCTTCCGGACACAGTCATACGTAAGATTATCAAGATTATAGTTGATGTGGATGTTGTACTAAAAACCTTAGGAGTTAGCATACAAAAGGCCAAAGGATCAACGAGTGTATTACTGACGATTTTCATAAAAGCTTTTAAAATTCCGCGCGTATCGTTGCCAGGTTTACTCGACGACATACTTGAAATCTACAGGAAACATGTGATCAATTTGCCTCCAATAGAACCAGGTCAGTACAAATTTTTACGTACAATTTATAACAAAATAGTATTTTGTAGGGAGCGCTTGACATGGCGAGTGCTTAATATAGTAACTGGTAAACCCCTATACCAAAATAGTGAAATACAACATTTCGAAAGCAGAGGTTTATACCCCGTAGCCCTCTCCACCCTAATGCAAAAATGTACCTATAGATAAGTTCATTAAAAAAAATTAAAATAAACTACAAGTACGTACTTACTTTTGATGAATTAATATTAATTTAACATAGTACGTACTTGTATCTTAGAATATGTTCATCTAAATTCTTTTCGGAATGTAGTTGAAATCTACTTTCAGGTAACTCAGAAGCTATATGACAAACTAATGATGACTACTTTCCTATTTTCCTTGTAAATTATTTATATTGGCTTTCTGATAGATGTGGCCCTATAATATTTTTAAACATAATTCAGACTGTTATTTATTCTTTTTGAAATGTAAACAGTACAAGTTCAACATGTCTATAACTAATGACATGTTTTCACTCATATCAAATTATCATTTTATTGCATTTTTTACTTGCAATAAAATGACCTAGACCAATTTCCGTTGCTATGACATTTAGTCAAAATAGGTACAAACTATTTAGATTCTAAAGCGTCTTCAATGCTTCAGTTATTCCAAATTGAATTTTATCAAAAGCAAATTTCTAAATATAAAACAATCAGCTGATTTCTATTTTAATTCCAAAATTATTTTGTACCTTTTTATCGTTTTTTTCTATGTGGGTCGTGGAGTAGTTCCTCTATCCTCGTTGCTTTTAACCGACTTGTTGACTTCTTCAATAAATCAAATACGTTCTTCAAATACAAAAATAAAAAAAGAGGAGGAGCGAGGGCTTAAATTCATCCTTTATAAGAAAAAACATGGCGATCGCTAAACATAGTGACTGGTAAAACTTTATACCAAAATGATGAAATCCAACATTTCGACAGAGGGGGTTATACCCTGTCCATCCTAAATGCAATATGTACCTACAGCTAACTTCATTTAAAAACATTGCAAAAGCTCCAAGTACGTAGTTACCTTTGATAAAAATAATATTAATTTAACTTAGTACGTACTTGTATCTTATAATATGTTCATCTAAATTCTTTTCGGAATGTAGTTGAAATCTACTTTCAGTTAGCTTAGAAACTATATGAAAGGTTAATGATCACTATTTCCTTGAAAATCATTTATACCGGCTTTCTGATTAATGTGACCCTAGAATATTTTTAAAATAATTCAGACTGCTATTTATTATCTTTGAAATAATTTGTAAAACTAATGATTTTTTCACTCATATCAAATTATCATTTTATTACATTTTTTATTTTAGTTTTTGTAGACTAGTTTCCGTTGCTATGATATTTAGTCAAAATACGTATAAAATATTTCGGCTCTAAAGCATCTTCAATGCTTCAGTTGTTCCAAATTGTTTATTATCAACTGTTTTACAGCTTTTGAGCGTAAAACGGTCAACTGATTTCAATTTTAATACCAAAATTATTTTGTTATATTTTTATCATTTTTTTGTGGGTTGATGAGTAGTTTCTGTTTCCTCGTTGCTGTTAAGCGAGTTGATAGTTTCTTCATTAAATAATATGTTCACTCCAATTAAATAATGTTCCGATAATATAATACGGTCATCGAATATAAAAATAGGGAAAGAGGGGAAGCGAGGCCTTAAATTCATTCTTTCGATGAAGAAACATGGCGAGGGCTAAAGATAGTGACTGGTAAAACCCTATACCAAGAGGATGAAATCCAACATTTCAAAAGCAGAAGTTTATACCCGGTAGCCCTCTCCAGCCTAAATGCAGCTACCTCTCCACCCTATAGCTAACTTCATTTAAAAATATTGCAAAACTTCAAGTACGTAGAAACCTGTGATGAATTAATATTAACCTAAGTTAGTACGTACTTGTATCTTATAACATGTTCATCTAAATTCTTTTTGGGATTAGTTGGAATCTACTTTCAGTTATTCTTTGAAGCTATATAAAAACCTAGTCACTACTTTCCTATTTTCCTTGTAAATTATTTATACCGCATTTTTGATTGATGTGGCCGAACAATATTTTCATAATTATTATTTTATAAAAATAATACTACACAGTTCAACATTTTGAAAAGTAATGACTTTTTTTCAGGCATATGTTAAATTCCCATTTCATTTTTCATTTATGTTTTTTGTAGACTAGTTTCCCTTGTTCTGATATTTAGTCAAAATAAGAACAAATTATTTAGATTCTAAAGCCTCTCCAATGCTTGAGTTATTCCAAATTGTTTATTATCAAAATGAAATTTTTGGGTGTAAAACAGTCAGCTGACTTCGATTTTAATTCCAACATTATTTTGTTCCTTTTGTTCCTCACTAATATAATTATTGTAATTAACATTAAACATTTTAATTCCAGATGATAAGACATGTGATAAATCTGCTAAAGATGTAATCAGAGTATTCCAACAGATACGAACAACGATTCAAAATGATGAAGTACCATTGATACAAGATCTGAAAGACAAATTGCGCGGAAGAGATCCGAAGGTAAAAGGATGTGTAAAAACGTTCCAGCAAACATTGGAGTTCAAAATCACGGTGTTCGGAAAAGTCGATTTAAAGCCTGTTACTGATAAAAATGGTTGCGAACTAGTTAATACATTCCTTAACATATATAAACCGCTCAGTCAAATTGTGTCATCCATCTTCAATACGATTGGAGCAATAACCAAAGTTGTAAAACTTCTTCCCAATTCAATAATAGAAGAATTGATAAAAATTATTCGTGATGTTGATGAGATTTTAAAAAAGTTAGGAACCAAAATTGATAAAACAACAGGAAAACCAACAGTCGTATCGTTGGAAATCATGATTGAAGCATTTAATCTAGCTCGAGATTTATTACCAAAATTAAGGAATGATTTACTGAAACTCCAAGAAAAAATCACAACTATTGTACCACCGATTCCACCACCAAGTAAGTAATAAAATTTTGTATAAAGTTTCTCAAGTATTCAATTCATCCTTCGAGCACATATCTATCATTAAAAAAAAATAGAATATTAATGAGCTTAACACAAGTAATTTTTAAAATATTTTAGCTCAAGATGATTGTGATGACTCAATAAATGAAGCTAACGATTCATTTATTAAGATACGTGACAATATTCGTGATAAAGAAGTAGCCAAAGTAGAAAAGTTGCTCAATAGTCTCACAGAAAAAGGCCAGGAACTCATTGTTCTGTCAGTTAAGAACCTAATGGGAACATTGAAGTTCAAAATTGATATCTTCGGCAAAGTTAAAGTAAAAACCACAAACGATGGGAAGACATGCGATTTAGCAGAGGATTATCTTGATTTATATGTATCAGTCAGTAATACTGTTAATAAAATATTCTGGATAATTGGAAAAATAACAAAAATAGTTAAAAAACTTCGTGGAAAACGTCTAAACGATTTCAAAACTCAAATTGATTTATTGGAAAAAATATTAAAAGATATTGGTCAAGGTGTTAAATCTGGTACAGGACAACCAACAAAAGAAGCATTTATAATATTTATTAAAACATTTAATATTGCTATGAGTAAATTGCCCAAAGTGCGCGCAGATTTGACGCTAGTTTTGGAAGGATCTGATGGAAGAGGTAAGTTTAATTTAAAAGAATCTACTTAATCGAGTTAACTTTGGACCAATTTAACTTACTCTAAAAACGCATTGCAAAAG
Source organism: Adranes taylori (assembly GCA_009867245.2). Classification (NCBI taxonomy): domain Eukaryota; kingdom Metazoa; phylum Arthropoda; class Insecta; order Coleoptera; family Staphylinidae; genus Adranes; species Adranes taylori. Next base: position 3,609 of record WYDF02078158.1, on the reverse strand, counting down.
ATAAATATAACCTAAAAATATAAAGTCGCATACCGCATCCTTTCAACGAAACTAAGTCGCACATCTATGGGTAGACACAGAAAAGAAAGGATTTCAGATCTTTAACAAATTACGCTTGAAGGAACGCAAGAAAATAAATGTACCCAGCAAAGATTCAATGCGTGATTAATTCACGGAATTTCAAGTATACCAAATATTGAAGCGTCATTATCATCGGCCTCAGCTCTACAAAACTTAATACCCCAGTCTATATCCTTTCAAATTTCGATACATCATTTGCAATCTCTTGGCATCTCGAACAGAAATCCCAATAAAACTCAAGCCTACGTGCCTTCTTCGTCCCGTTTGATCGGTTCGGATGTCACCTAGAATACTAACAAAAATAACCTCAAAATATTTTATTCTCTGACGTATGCAACGTATAAAAAGAAATGATCCTGAATTCGTCTAGATAATCTTCTCCAAATTTAATCATACAAGTGGGAAGTCTAAGCTTGTTGTAAACTGTATCATCATTTTGTTTTAGACAACTATTAATTTGAATAATGGTTGTTATTTTGAAGCTCCTTGCAATCTTTACTTCTTTTTCTACTTCGACTTGTAGATTCGTGGAAATAGAAAAATAGATACGCCCAATATGTTCACAAATGCATTTATTGACATGACTTGTATTACTATAGCTACATTATTAATCTGGTATTTTATTTGATTGGTATAAATTATTAACAAACATTTTAGGAAAAAATTGCAAGAAATCGGTTAAAGATGTCACCGATGCTGTCCTTACCTTAAGAAAAAATATTCAAGAACAAGGAATACCCGAAAGCAAAGCGTTCATAGATATGCTTCGAAGGAATCATCCAAACAGTGCCCAACGTGTAAAATCATTTGTGGATGTTTTAAATTTACATGTCAAAGTCTATGGAAAGTTAAAACTAACGTCGTCAGATGATGAAAAAGTTTGTAAACAGATCGACATTATTCTTGATCTATCCAAATCACTGCGTCAAGCTGTTGGTGATCTTTTCAATCTAATCAAGCGTATAACAAAAGTAACACCTGATTTATCGTCTGATATTACACATAAAATAACAAGTCTAATTGCAACGTTGGGTAAGCGCTGGAAAAATGCCGAACGAATTGGAGAAGTAAATGGCAAGCCAACAACTAAAGGATTGGAGATCATCATAGATGTATTCAAAGTCATGCTAGATGGACTACCAAAACTAATCAACGAAATTACAGTAATTTTAGATGAAAACAAAGGTGGTAAGTTTTAATAAATACAATATAATAATTTTGTAATTTACTTATCATTTTTAATTTCGAAAATTGTAAATGATAAGTAAATTATAATTATTAGTTTACAAATGGAGGCAGGGTGGACACGTGCTTCTGGCATAGTGGTGTAGCCTTTATCAACACCCTCTCTTTGCAACTATAAGCGCATTGCACCGAATTGCGAATATATTACACATCGCTCGTAAAATGCATTATGTCAAAGTTAACATCCTAATATAAGCAAATTCACATACACTTTGCGTTCTAAAGAGAAATTATAATAATTTTGTTTACAGTGGCATATATAGCTACACGATAAAGGCTACACCACGATGCCAGAGACACGTGTCCACCTCACCTCAAATTTTAAACTAATTATTATAATAATAATAATAACCTTTATTGGCATACATAAAATACAATTAACTTAAAATCTACTTTTACATAAAAGAAAACTATTTAACATTCATATATCTATCTATATCTAACTAACTGAAACTCACTAACATTAACTTAATCTCATATTTCATTTCCCAAATTTCTTACAATTCTACTCCCTTCCCGCGTTTCCCACATACAACTCATAAAAAATTATAAAAAAAATCCAAAAATTATACCTTAATATACGAACCTAAAATAGAATTAATTATTATAATTTACTTATCATTTACAATTTTCGAAATTAGCACCTAGCTAATTAAAAATCTGCCTTACAGCAAACAGTAAATACTACTTACTTTCTTCATTGGAATAACGTGTTAGTACGTACTCTTACTGGAGATGTACAATGGGTGTTGTTAAGATGTTGAGCTTTGATTGTTAAAGTTCACTTTCAATTAAGATCACTGTAGAAACAACTTTCCCTATCTTTAGGGTGTCCAACGCTTCTCAGATAAAGAACCCAATACTAGTTTATACGAGGCAAACTTTGATTGTTAAAGTCCCTTGCTTCATTGGTTAGATATAAAAATACTTTAATAGTTCATCTCTATTTGTGAGGTGCTATTTCGTTCAAGTATATTATACATAGCTGGTGCAATGCATTATGTCAAATTTAACATCTTAAAATATGCAAATTCACATACATTTTGCGTTCAAGGGAGAAATTATAATCATTTTCAAATATAATAACAGAGGATTATATTGAAAATATAATAACAGATGCATATATAGCGTACTTGTTAAGTATCGGATTCGCAATTCAATGCAATGATACATTGCGCCTATAGGTGGAAAAAGAGGATGTTGATAAAGGCTACACAACTATGCCAGAAACACGTGTCCACCCAATTTTCTTGATTTTAGGAATCGTAGAATAAATTAGAGAACTTATTTGATTTTTAATTTTATTTAAAATTAACAAACCAATATATTGCGAGAAGAAATAAAGTAGGTTTCTAACTCAACGTGTAAAAAATATAATAATCAAATGTAAAGCAATGTAAAACTTAAAGATCTGAAATGAATTTAATTAATATATTTTAACACATTATAATTTGTTGATGTCGAACTAAGAATTAGTTAGAAAATCTATTTTGATATAATTTATTTAATTCTAACTATGTACATTATAATGATTCTGCTAGCAACCCTAATCTAGGAATTAAAATAATATTAATTAAATGCAATATGCATGTGACCATTTCTTAGAATCTATGATTGTATTAGTTAAATTCCAAGAAGATAATTAGTCTCGCAAATTTGATTCATATCCGTAACTGGGCTAAATCTTTATTTGTACTGTATCCAGTACATCGGTAATGTTCTTTTTTTCTCGATTTCTCAAATCTAAAATCGGTATTTTACACGTCTTGGATCCAGATTTTTCTCTAGGCACTTTAGATTTCCATAATACATAGCTGAAAATTAGCATTATAACAATATGTAAAATTATAGTCCATATGCTGATTATTCCATGGATAATAGGTATTTCTATCCATTTAGTAAATTCTTTTTGGTTAGTAAACAATTGGTTTTCAATTCCATGTAGTTGATCCAAATTTATGGATTCCAGTTCCATTTTTGCTGAGGATATAATTTTCGAATGTTTATTTGACATAATTCACATAAATATACATTATGTAGCTTCCATGTTATTGCAGTTTCGTGCAGTTTCGTTCTTCTTCTCTTCTTCTTGTACAGCCCATTTATATCCACTACTGGATGTAGGCCTCCCATTTTATTTTCCATTCTTCCCGATCAATTGCCACTTGTTGCCACATATGTCCTGCTATTCTTTTGATGTCGTTTATCCATCGCTCCGGTGGTCTTCCAATTGGCCTTATTTTTGGTGGTCTCCACTGTAAAATGGCTTTGGTCCAACGATCA
>WYDF02078136.1:0-11226 GCA_009867245.2 Adranes taylori | reverse complement strand
TATTGTTGTTTTTTTTGTTTTGAAAATGAAACTTGCATTTTTTATGAAATCAACAAAACTTATTTGATACTGTGATTACGCTAGTTAAGAAAATTTGTTGTTAAACAAAATTACTAAGAATATATAAATAATATTATTATTCCTTTACTGTAGTTTATTCTTTTAATATTTTTAATAGTTGATGGCTTGAATGTTAGTGACAACTGGGTTACTAGTTTTCCTACCAAACTTGATTTTGACGAGAAATTTTTAACAAAGCCAAGCCTGTGGTCAGATTAGCCTGTGGTACCTTAAGTCCTCTTGATTTACCATTAGCTGAGGTAAATGCTAGAAGGTAAATTTATTTATTTATATTGCAGTTTCCTGATCCAAAATAAAATAAAATATTTTCATCGTTCTTCCTTAATTTTAATTTTATTTTTGCAACTGGTTTCAACTATAATGTTATAGGTATCATTAGTCAATGTTTTTGTTAAATGAGGCTGGGTTTGTGAGTGTTGAAACTATCGTTTGATGGGTTTGGTTGAGTCAGCAAAACCCAAGCAAACCCATCAAACGACAGTTTAACATAAAACGTTCAACACTCACAAACACAACTTGATTTGACAAAAACTTGCCTGATGATGCATATAACAATATAATTAAAACCGGTTGCAAAAATTAAATTAAAAATAAGGAAGTACAAAAAAATATTTCATTTATTTATTTATTTATATCCTAATTGTCTCTTAATCGTAGAGGGAATAGAGTTGGAGGCGACCTCCATATGCGAAGGAAGTTTCAAGAAACTTCAGTACAATCGTTACTTTTCTTGACAAACCAAAATTTAATAACGTTCAAAACGAGATAATCTCCAAGATACTATTTTTTTGTATTCTTAATGAAGAGTCAACACCTCAAAAAGTAGGGGTTGAACATAAATTTGCTTCGATGTAGATATGCTTCGACATTAGTGAAAAAGTATTACATAACTTATTTCAGCTTCCCCTAAATTAATTTAGGGAAAACTTAATGAAACTTGCGGCAAATTAGGCTACGGTAACATTAGCACCGATATCGGACAATTTGGCCGATGCCTGATGTCGGCGATATTCGTCCGATCATTTCAAACGAGAAATATACAAATAGTTTCAGTACCTCCGACTGCATGGACAATTTCACCGTCGTAATGTGTTCATCGGACGAATTTCAAATCATTTTGTTTTTCGTACGATCAGTCTGGTTGCAAATAATACGCTATCATAGTATATTATATTAATGTACGGTCAGAGGCCAACTTGGGACAGTTCTTCTTCTTCTTATATTTCTTTAGGAAGTCGGTTTACTTTCACCTTAGGTCTCCCTTGATAGGTCTATCACCGACTCATGTATTATGTATTTTCACTGACCTAACTTTTACCTCAGCTTTCTGAACTGATATAGAATGCATCACACAAGTCACCGATTTCTTGAACAATGAGCAATTAAGATCACTTTTAATTCCACATTGCGAATAGTACTTCCATAAATTATTACGAAATAAAAGATTTCACACCATTGCAGACTACATAGGTGACACTAAACAAAGGTTTAAATTTGTTGTCAGCCAGGTCACAGGTTAGGCTTCTCGATCTGGGGCCTCGGCAGATCATTACACAATCCCGAAATAAGACCACACTTAGTAATTTTAGAGACAAAGACATTTTGGGTAGAATAGTTTTTAAAATTTGTTTTTGGCAGCCTATTGCTCTTATTTCTTTTTCTTCCCTCATTATTTTTTTATTTATTTAATTTTTTTATTTCCCCTACTAAAGCTTATATTTAGACCATTTTTTTCTTTGCTATAACTTATACTTTTTAAGAAAGAATAATAATATATCACAAACCTTCCTACTGGGATTTAAAAGGATTGGTCTCACACTGAAGGGAGATGGGATTTTTTCTTTATGAAGAGAATTTTCAAGATTCTCGATGTCAGCAGTACGAAGAGGACATTAAAAAAAATATGTCGTCTCACAAACGCCACACTAACAATTAGGATTATCAGAGATTTTGATTCTGAATTTAAATTTAGGCGTCAAGGCATGTCCTACACGTAATCTATTTGTTGTAGATACCACTCCCTTTTAGTGAACCCCATTTCGTATAAACCAAGGAACTCTACCAATATTAGGGCACAACTCGTAAAACAATCTCCCCTTTTGTAAAGGTTGTCCCAAATCTCTTGTCAATAACATTATTTTCGATGGCCCGAAGTACCCCTAAAGAGTCGAAAAAAATTACTGCAAGTTGAGTCTCATACGCAATTATAGTCTCGTAAGCCTCAGCATAAAATATCGTAACATGAGATGGAAGAGAGCCACTAATACAAATATTATTATGTGACGTAGATACCCCAAAAGCCACTGGTAAAGGGGTTGAGACAACTGATACATCAGTGTAAAACTCATAAAAGCCTAGGAAATTATTGATTTTAAAATCCTGGAACATATAAGAGATCTGCGGACTACCCAAAGACCTGGGAGGATCAAATTTCCAAAAATTAACTTTTTTTAATAACACCAAAAAAAGCATACAGTAACAGGGTAACTTCACTCCGGCCAATGTATTTAAAAAATTTGAGACTTTCCAGATATGCCGCAGGTAACATTCTCAAATTTATTGTCAAAACAAATTAAGGAAATTAAAATATATTTCTTTGGTAAAACCTCTACCCTTAACAAAAGAGGGGGAACACATCCTTCAACTTCCATGGCCAATGTAGAAGTTGTTCTAATATAACCAATACAGAGCGAGCAATTCGTAACGCTCTGTATTGTATTCTCAACATCTTTTGTAGAGAGGATACTGGACAATCGAAATATATCATTGGCCCGTACTTAATAACTGATCTTAAAAAAGCCTTACATATGATGAGCAACATTTTGGGGTTTGCTCCCCACCATACTGTCGTTAATAACTTCATGCTGTTGTTGCGTTTATGACTTATTGAACAAACATAATCAACATGCAGCTTAAAAGATAAATTTGAGTTAAACCAGATGCCTAAGTATTTGTATTTATCAACATGAGGGATAGGATAATTATTTTGGACAATATTAATTTGTGGCCTATTTCAAATTTAGCCTAATTTGTGGTCTTCGATACTATGAGTAAAGCACACTTCTTGATTGCTAATGACAAACCAAGCTTCATTAATTCCTCTACTAAAATTGAGAATCACCCTTGTCAGCCCTGTTGTACGGTATTTGGGATTATACCTATACAAGAAATTGTCATATCATCAGCATACTGTGTACAAAGAATATTCTTTGGAATTTTTTCATATATTCTGCTAGTATAAATGTTAAACACTATTGGCGAAAGCACTGATCCCTGCGGCAAACCTACCCATGAAACACGAGATATATATATATGAACCTTTAATGAAAATGACTAATTGAAATTCATTTATGAATGCTTAATATTAATGGACCTGGGATACCGCCTGCTCAATGTCAACAAATAAACTAGCACAGATCCCTTGGTTTATTAACCGATTTAGCAACACAATACAAATTCGCAATACAGACCATGGTTTTTTCGTCTTTCTGAAACCATATTGCGAGTCAGGGAGTAAATTATAGTGTTCAAACCACCAGTCGAGTCTTATTTGTAAAATTTGTTCATAAACCTTTCGAATAGTTGAGAGTAAAGCAGTAAAGGGGATTCGCATTTGGTTTCAAGATTGGAGAAATATCAATTTCACTCCAGCGACTAGGAATATCATTTCCTTGTAGCAAAACATTATAAACACTTAAAAGCCAACTAATTAAATTACTCGGTAAATGGCTTAAAGCAGAATATCGACTTCCGTCTCTACCAGGCGAAGACTCTTTTGACCTTTTTAAGACAGAAACTAATTCCTCCTCGATAATTGGAAAAGTCAGACGATGAGGTTCTTAGTTACCGTAGTTTCAATTACATATTCCCAAGGAACATACGACGGTGCAAGTCTATCCAGGAAAGATTGGACGTATGTTACTGGAAATGGCTTTATTTTTTCCCTCATAAAACACCTTTATAATGCTTAAAGCTATACATCCGATAGATTTGACTCCCTGTTTAAGCTTTCGCAATACTTCATAAAAGATTTTTTCTTTTTGATTCTAAAAGCTTTTTTAGTCATTGCATTGTACTTTTTAAGCATTAAATAAGTCTCCATGCATGGATTAGCAGAGTACAACTATTTGCCCGATTTCTTTGCATTATTAGCACATTACACTCCTCATCCCACCACCTACATGGAAGTCGGGGGTTTGTAATTAATCACTAATGGAGTGTTTTCTTTCAACGCATGTGAAAATATATTTATAAAAGATGAATAATCGTAACTGCTTGGTACTTGCATCTGACTCAATGACTTATGAAAATGAAGAAAGTTCGTTTTTTTATAATTGTATTTGAGCGTATGTTGAACTTCCGATTGAGGATTTTGCGAGCTGTGGTCCTGATTAAAATGAATTACTATGGGATAATGATCACTACCATAGCCGTCCGGATAAATCTTCCATTCAGACAAAAGAGCGATGTTATGTGAACACAACGAGATATCAACAACACTCGTATTGTGATTAGGAGGGACCACCCAAGTAGGGCTCCCATCATGAAGTAAATATACTTCCGACTCTGAAATAAATTTATCTAATGTTTTAGAACTAGCATTTGTAATTGTAGACCCCCATTGTGAGTGATTGATGTTAAAATTTCCGATTATAATTTTTTTTGTAATTAATGATAGCCATAATATCTGATATCAAATCTTCCTACAAATTGTTACTAGGAGGACAGTAAAAATTTACCAAGTAAAAATCCAAGAGATCAACGATCATAAACTGAGAATTACCATGGAGCACGATATTTGATTGTACTTCTTTGTAAGGAATATTATGTCTAATGAAGATTGCTATACCACCTCTTCCATCATTTCTATCTTGCCTCACTACATTGAATCCAGGGCAACTAAATATTGTGTTTACTTTAAACCAAGTCTCACTAATGGACAGAATATCAGGGTTAATAGACTTAATAAAGTATAGAAAATCTGTTTTGTAAACTTCTACTCTTCTATTGAATAATCTTCCAACCCATAATGTGAATATATATTAAAACAAAGCATACAAAGGGAAAAAGTAAAGAACAAGGTGAAAAAGCGCCAACCCGCAAACCTATACCCTGATAAATCTATACTGTTATATACATAAACACAGTTTTATATCTAAATCTGTAAAATAGAATTCAAATGATTGTAATAACATTATATCTAAAAAAACTCATCATCCCCCATTGGGGATGGAGGAATATTATAAGTCAACAATACCACAATATTATTTATAACGCTAGATTTTCTATCTTGAGAGAAAGTATTGAATATCATAAGAAAATCGTTAATTATTTTTTCCTCAGACTTCATCTTATCCCTAATCAGTGCAGTTACACCACCATTAGATGAAAAGCCAGGGGGAGGTCTATCTTTAAAAACAATGGAAACGAAGTCAGACGCCGGATAGAGATTTCTGGAGAACAAATTTGTATGTCCTTTTCTTGATTGGAGTATCTTGAGGTACATCCTCAATATCCAAATATACCCCGGGATGCTGAGAGGACAACTTTCGAGCAGGGCTCACCACTGTACTATAATGCATGTTAACTATATTTGTTGGGCTCTTTTGTGCGATTACACTACATTCGCACCCAAAGGAGGAAAAGACAGGCACCAGTGACGAAGAAATTAATTATATTACTACTTGAGGGATTATTCTCTTCCCATGTTTTACTTGGAAATACTTTTATTGCATCCCAAAAACTAACATTATTTCTTGCGATACGTTCTTTAATCTTTTGCTCTTTCAAATTCCGGACAAATTCTAGTAACCGCACTTTTGTCCGGTTCCGTAGATAAATGATTGCCACCCACAGTGAACGCATTCCATCTTATCACAAGAATTCTGATGACTAACTACTAACTCCATAGAATCAACAAATCCACATTTGTGTATCTGGGGGAGGTCCTGCAGTTTGTACGAAAATGGCCATATCCTAGACAATTCGAACATAGCGAAACCGATGGAATGTGGACATACGTTTGAAAAACTCTTTTATAGATACTTGTCCTGAGGAAAAAATGTTCCTCTGATTGTTACAATAATATTTCTAGAAGGGAGACGCTCTACTCTTCCATTATTATTACGAGAATAATAGATTCTCTTAACATGGAGAACCTGAATAACAATATTATAATTTAAAAATTCAATATTTTGATGAATCTCTTCAGCACTCAAATCAGCATGTACGTCTTTAACTAAAATTCTGCTTGAAATTCTGCTTGATCAATTGTGACCACACTAAACAACTCCGTACTGCACTTTTTCATAAATCTACATTTGTTAGGAATGAGTATAAAGCTAGCACTACGCGATGCGTCAAGTTTTGACCCAAACGTTGGATTGAATATTTGAGTTAATTGTTCGGTAGTTGAAATGACAAGCAAATCTGCTATATGATGTACTGAACATTTGGTTCGACACAGAGTGGCACAGAATGACACAGAGTCGTTTAATAGGTTGTGCTCATTGCTCTAATTGTATTTAAAATGAATGACAATGATATTGCAATTATTTCTACGACAATGGCACTGCTCTCATGTCGTAAGTTGTTAAATGAAAAAAAATAGAAAATAGCGCCCTAGAAAATGGTGGATGTTATCTCTAAATAACAGTATACAACGGTAAGTAAATATATATAATGAATCTATTACCACATATCTTCCAAACTTATAGATGAATGCTTAATATTTTTAGATACCATGGGTCAGATATGTTAATTGACATGCGGCGAGAGCAATTAGGAAAATTTGGACATTTTGTCGCATGTCATTTGCAGATTTTGAATACGTTTTTAATAAAATTGGACCAAAAATAAGGAAACAAGATGAAATCAGTTTGGACTCGGAGGAAATAAATAATCAACAATTGCACTGAAGCCGTAACGTGGACCAGACAAATCAATATTGTCAGACACTTCAAATATGACTGCTTGTCACTTGTTGCCTCATTATTACAACAATTTCTTAGACAATTCTCGTTCGGAACAATTCATATCAGAAACAATAAACACATTCAAAATCTGATTGTCTCGCTCTATATTCCTGCACAAATTAATCAGTAGGTGTTATTAGAGAAATATTGGAAGAAATTCTATATTACCCAAATTAGAAACTTCACGGGATGGTAATGAACAAGAAAATATAGATTATCGTATTACATATTAAAGATAGTTAGTTCAGTATATACGGTAAATTAAGCAGTGTAAACATTCCAATGTTCCATTCAGTCCTTCAAGTGTGACTTCTCAAATATTACTATTATTATCAGAAAGGCTATTCCAATGAAAGATCGTATAGCAGTTACCTTACTTTTTTTTGCCACTGGTGATAGTTTTACAAGTCTTGGATATCTGTTCAAAATATTACATCAGTCCATCAGCAATATCTTCCCTAATGTTTGCGAGGCTCTAATTCAAGCTAAAGGATGAAATTCGAGTAAGATAAATAAAACTTCTACCATCTTTATTTATTTATTCTTTTATTTTTAACAACTTAATATTACGTTTCATTTCCTCTATTTAAAATGTCATGTGTACTAGTATAGTATGTAATTAGTGATGCATCATTCGAATTTAAATTTACATCATCTTGAGCGCATGATGTGAAGTATCTACATAAATAGGGCTTGAAGAAAAATTAGTGTGTGATGGAGAGTAGTTCGAGGTGAAAGATAAGGAGAAACGGAATTGGAAATGACAGAACGTCCAACTGAATAATTTAAATGGGCGACTTCGGTCAGTTCTGCTTCAAATAATCAATTATCAATTTTCTTTTGTAAACAATTTGGCCTCTGTGAGATAATCTTGTAAGTTTTGACGCCAATAGTTGTCCATATAAGGAAGGGGAATTTTGCACGGCTTTTGTTTGTCGTTTATTACTTAAGACTTGTTAAAGCATCACTCGCTTGTTTCAAATGCTTTGTCACGTCAGCCTCAATTGAGGCGAGAAGTTCCTTTCTTTTATATTTTGCAGAGCGTTAAGATACTGTAACATTGGTATACGGTTCTACTCCTTGACTATTAAATGTTTCATTCTTAACAGAAATTGCATTTACTGTTGGTTTGTCAATCTAGATAATTATGAAAATACTTACCATTAAATCAAATTTATTGCGAAACACCCTTAAAATAATATATTTCTTATTTATAATTCGAAACGTGATTGCTGGGCGAACTGAAAATTTAGAATTAAGTTTGAATACATTAGAAAGAAAAGAGAATGTAATGCTAATTAAAAATAACAATGTCTATTTTTTAGTTACCATCCTCTGAGGAAGAATGGAAAAAAATATGATTGTTTTTAGAACACCAATGATGCCTGAAACGGCTGCCTTAATTTCCATGACCTGTGTACTACTTCATAATTTCTTGCGGCGGAGGAAAATATCCAGGCAAATATATACTCCAAATACTGTTTTTGAGTATGAAGTAGATGGATATTTTAAGCCAGGAAGGAACGTAGCGCCAAGACAATAAGAATTCATCGTTTACTTCTTTTTGTAACATACCCAGAAAAGCAATTCTGAAGCGATTTATAGCGTCATATACAAACCACGTTTGTACATTACATTACATCAATAGTACGCGCCTCCGCCAGTGTTGCTGAATTTGGCGCTATACATACTACGATTTTTTGTCTCAGGAATATTTGAGTTAATCGTATGATCTCGTATGATCCAAACGCTGTAAAGTTATCTCTATTGTATGTATAATAATGTGGCATTAAGCTATCGTATACGTCTCTGTTAATGTTCATTCGTAAATATTTAGTTGAACTCGTTACATCTCTTCTAGGACTGTTGCTAGTTATTTGTATTTTTAATCTGCATGCGCCTGCTTATTTGTCATAAAACGCCAAAAATTAAACATGACTAGATAAATGGGATACTTTACAACTACTTCGGCCTTCTTGTTTGAAAATGACTGTTATTTTATAGCAATAACGCAAGGAAAACCTACTATTTGATGGGTTGTAGGAAAACCGTAGTTCCAAAAGATTTTAACGGCATCATTTTCAACTACGGTCTTAATATCCTTCACGACGTAGGGTGCAATCGGGTCTTTGGCTATACCGTAAGAATGACGCAGATGAAAATATTGCACTTCTAAGGCGGCATTATGGCGCCGGATGTATGCAGTTCTAGCATAAACCGGACATCCGGAAAGAATATGAAGTAGCGTCTCTGGTTGAGACTTGCAGTTCGTATCTGCGGCTTCTACGGCCATTATATTCATACGGTAGACAAGTGTGTTTATCTTGGTATGCAAAAATAAATCCTTCAGAGTCAGATCGCAGGTCAGCAGATCTTAAAAAGGCTAGCAGGAATTCCTATTACCGAATGTTAAATATGGTGACAGCTCCAACTCGGGAAGACATATAAAATTAGCCATGGACAGATTTATCCCGATCGAGTTCTTTGAATATTGCCAATTCTGATTTTCGAAATACCATTAGGGTAGCCTCGATATCTAACTGCATCACGTTCATTGCTTCACGACTATTGACCCGCATATCTGCCGAGAATGATAGTCCAATGGATTAGGGTGCCTTTGCGTGCACTCTTATAACAAAATTGACCTCACAGCCTCTAATTCGTGCTCGTGCACAAATTTCATAAGAAGGTCATCTAGGTTGTTGATAAGCCATTCTTATTACTCTATCCTTTCCTGCTAGGCATTCCTATTAGCTTACGGCCATGTATTGACTCAATATTCAGAAGACCTCGGCCACTGCAATTGATATGCAACACTTTCCTTTTATATCGGTCAAGGATTTTGAGCTCGTCTTGCCGCCATTTTATGATACCAAAACTATCTAAAGTATCGAAACTGTAAGCATATTTGTGGCGACAATTTAATTAGGAGCTGGGAGTTTCTTCGATGTTGACTGCATCATGAATATGAGTTTCACTCATACCAAAATACAGGTACCTCTCATCAACCCTACGGTATGAGAAGGTTGATCTCTCGGCAAGGTGAATATCTGCCCTTTCTACATACGGCCTTCCTTTTCTGAGATGGACCACTGCGTATTTATCTGGTCCAAATGCCATACCAATATCTTTAGTGTACCTAGTAACTATGTTCAAGGAGTTGGTTAAGTCCTTTTCGCCGGGAAAGTAGAGTTTTAAGTCATTCATATAAAACAGATGACCTACACTGCGTATCCGGCTACCAGGTTTTCCACATGGATACCCTTTCAAGCGACGTAAAGCTACGGATAGAGGGAGTATTGAAATGCAAAACAACAAATGGCTGAGGGAGTTTAATGGCAAAGCGAGATATTATTATTATTATTCTTATTTTTGTCAATTTTATCTTATCTTATCTTATCTTAAAACATTGAAGTTTTAGGATTTCATCTCTTCATTTTTAATAGCTTTGGGGGTATCTCTTTTATTTTTTCTTATGGATCCAAACATTGTATGTTTGTATCAGCAAGGCCAACTGAACTGAACTAATTATCCATCGTGATATTTCGATTGCTTCCGTGAACAGACCTTGTAAGTTCTCTTACGAAATAATTTGCAACTGGTAGACATCCTGTTTTTTATCCTATTCTTAAATATGGACAGGCGTCAAATAGGTCATTTGATAAAGAATCGCACAGCAAAGCAATCTTTATTCCATATTTGGCTGGTTTGCGGGGTATAAACATCTTGAATGGACATTTGACACGAAAACTCAGAAGTTCCTCGTCTACAGTTAGGTAAGGCGATGGCTTATGCGTCTCAATGAACGTTTCTCATATTTCACGTATATGTACAAAAGGATCATTTTACTTTCTCTCCTTTCTGTTTTTTTTAATCATCGTCTCAAATCTAAGACAATTAATTAAAAAGTTAAATTGTTTCTAACACATACATGCTTTATAAAATGAACCAGAAATAGTAAAAGCAAACATTCGTTTGACGTTAAGATGGTTATCATTGTTCGTCGTAGAGAGAATTAACACTGTTAAAAATGCCATTAGTTCCTCTTTCGTAACATGTGATAACCAGGGTTCGCCTTTAGTATACTTGACATGTTGTCTCGAAAGTTCGTCATTAGTGTGTTCAAAAATTATGTCGAGTATATCAATGGAAATGAAATGCAAGAAGTGGT
>WYDF02078125.1:0-11226 GCA_009867245.2 Adranes taylori | reverse complement strand
AGCACTTTTTTTAAGTTTTCATAAAATGTTTGCACATTGTGCCGGTTAAAATTGGTAGAACGCGCTAAAGATGTTGATTCAGGTTTCCTTAGGGAAATCTGGGCTTTGAACTTTTTTTAAATCTTCTCATCCACTCAGCACCGGTAATCTGATTTTGATTCCACTTGTGAGGATAATTAAGGTTATTAATTTTGGCATATTCGAAGGCCAATTGCCGCATTTATTTCCTGGTTAAGCCGTAGTGCATGCGATCTGCTTGCTTTACGTAGCTTAAGAGTGCCAGTTCCATAATGTATGTAAAAACCTTTTTCACTTCATTACTTCGTTTATATTCAAATTTGTCAGATTCATGGGACCTTAGGGCTTTGACAAAACGATGCAGCGTAGAGAGTTTGACATTAAAAACTGCATCCGCCTCCCGAAATGAGATATTATTAGTAGTCACAGCGTTTACAGCATTTTC
The DNA here is from genome assembly GCA_009867245.2 of Adranes taylori. Classification (NCBI taxonomy): domain Eukaryota; kingdom Metazoa; phylum Arthropoda; class Insecta; order Coleoptera; family Staphylinidae; genus Adranes; species Adranes taylori. The sequence continues at coordinate 10,763 of WYDF02078125.1, read as the reverse complement.
AATATATTTTTTATTAATTTTCTCTCGTTTCTTATCCACCTTAGGTGCAGGCATTTTTGGGCTTGTAACAAGGAAAATACTATTACCAAAAGGAAACACTGTTTATGTTTTCCAATATTGAATTTTGAGAAGCATGTTTTTATTAATTAACAAAATGATTTTTCAAATACTAAATTTAAAACAAAATATTGTACCTTGGCACGAACCAAGGCGCAAAACTTACTATGTTCCAAAGTACAATACAGTATACAATAGATTAGAAATATTTACTGATATTTTTAGGTTAGGGCTACATAAATTCTAATTCTACTGTCATATATTAAAATACTCACGTTAACGTAATTACTACCTAAAATGATTCTCAGTAGTCTCAAAATATTGTTTTATGTCAGTAATTATTCTCTCATAAAAATAATCACTAATCAGAAATATATAAACAGGTGATTTTCGCGATGTCTCTAACAGCCACAACAACAGTTTGAACAGAATTACTTTGCATCTGTAATAGTTGTCACCAGATAGTGGTGACAATAGCTACCAGATGGCGTTTGTTTGTTTACAAACGGAAATGATCCAATGTAAAACTGTTCCAAGGTATAACACTCTCCCCTAATCATGGAATACACACTAATCATAACACTCGTAAGTGATCTACTGGTTAGTGCGATCGGCATAAATCCCATTCTATGGACTTCAAGATTAGCCCAGGTTAGATTTTTTATTTCATCTCTTAAATGATAAGGAAACATTGCTCATATCATATGGGGTGCACCGGGTGTCACTATCGACTTCATTTAGGCTTATTAATTCAGATTTCTAGTGCTCATTATTGATGGCTATGGCTACCTCACCATCAAGTTTCTTGTTAATTAAGTCGAATGATCAATCCTTTTTAAATGCGCTGTAGTTATGTGGAAATATTTTACTAGATAAGATATTACCAATCCAGTACCAGCTACAATGTGAAATTCATTTATTGACATATTACAGTATAAATCATTAAACTTTGTGCACAGTCTTCTTACGTTTTGGTAGTCAATTGATAAATTTGTACTATTGGACGATACCAGTATAAATTTAAGTTATTGCTAACAAGTTTTGGTAATAAATGCTATACGTTAAGATAATGTAATAGTAAAATGGACTTATGAGATGACACTTTGTATTCGTCGCATCATCTAAGTAAAATATCCTTGTCAGGATTCCAGATGTTATATTTTCTGTCGTCAGCATGCATTTTTCATCAATGAAAAATAGAATACTTTAGGAATATTTCTGCTGAGTATTACTACATAAAAATGGCGCTTTTTCTGTACGTATGAAAAATATGAATATTTATCAGTGGGAGCTATTTGTTATTTTACGCAACCGTATCCAAGCAAGCAAGTACTTTCATTTCATCGTCGCACGTTATACCTAGGCTTAGGAAATCTGATACTTTCGGAGCACGTTTTTCAGTCACGGTCGGGAAGATAACGATGTAAAATCCGACGGTGTCACATCACGTGATGTTATGCCACATGACAAAGATGGATGCATTTAAATACGATGCGGCGTTGTGCGTATATTATATGACTTTTTACGTGTTACTTACGCGACACGGCAACTAATACAGATATATTACAGCAAAATTTTTGTTGGTTGTCGCGACGAGGTAAATAAGCTTAACAAAAGTGCGTCACCGATTTGCCTGAAATGGAGAAATATGTCAAATAAAAAAATGCATTTTTCATGGCTTTAGCGAGAAATAATTTATTATTTTAAGTCAAATAGTGGTAGAAATTTAAGGTAAAATGTTTATGACATATGAGGACAAAAAATCATTTTTTTAGCGTTTTCAAGTTTACTTGTCATATTTAGTGAAAATACCTAAATAAATAGATTACATATATATTGCTCTTCCAGAGTCTCCAGAGAATGTTTTATTGAATTTTTGAAACGACTGTAACATTCCTTTGGGTGATTGTAAATCTGTAATATTTTTTATGAAAATGTGAAAGCAGGTGATGGACAAAATAAATAAAAATTTAGTTAATTTGAAATGAAGTAAAGCAAATAAAATGGAGCAAGAGTGGCACACATTCGAGATTTTGGGTGGTTTAGACGTCGAAGTGGTTTAAAACCTGGAAGTGCATGGTGATTATTTCTCATCCCAATTTCATCAACGTGGAGAAAGTTATTAGCGCGCTTTTTCCAACGCACCCAAAGAGAAGAATAATAGAGATCAACACAGAGCCTACATAGGTCCCACTATTCGAACTCAAGGAGATAAAGGATGCAGTCACATGAATAGGACTAAACAAAGCACTTGGCCCAGGAAAGATACCAAACGAGGTTATGAAGTGACCCAAAGAGCCTGTGGCCAAAGAGCCAAAGACCCTAATAACGCATTGGCTAAAGGAAGGTTCCGCAATCAATGGAAAACTGCAGAGTTGGTCCTTATCCCAAAATCTAAACCTACAGAAGCAAATGTAACGGCGTATAGCCCTATATGTCTACTTAACTCCAGAGCAAAACTTCTCGAAAGGTTCTATTGAATAGAATCAAGGACATAATAGAAAAGCAGCTTGAGAAGAGGCTTCTCAACAATGGATGCAATCGAGTACATTCGAAATATTGCAATAAAAGCGCGTTGGTAAATATAGATGTTAAAAACGTCTTTAACTATGCTAGCTGGGAATATATTCTGCAATCACTCGAGGCACTACATGTTCAAGCCTACCTAGGTCAAATTATCGACAAGTATTTAAGTATACGTACTGTCCGATACGAGACAGGAAGTGCCATGAAGGAGATATTCCTAACAAGCGGAGTAGCACAGGGATCCGTTCTAGGACAATATGTAATTAATAAAATAATATTCCTCATAGAAGATTGGATGTCGGATCATAGGCTGCAGATCGCTCCTTATAAAACAGAAGCGCTCCTTCCCATAGGGAAAAGAAAGTGAAAAGTTATAATAATAACTTTTCACAGAAACTCTTATGGCTCAATGGCAAATGGAATGGGCAAGATCTACTAAAGGAGAGTAGACACGGAGACTAGTACCCAACATAAGCACCTGGATCAATAGGAAACACAGGGACTTGAGCTTTCTCCTGACACAAATGATCACCGGCTATAGTTGTTTCGGTAGATACTTAGAGAGAATAAACAACAAAACACAGAATGTGAGCATTGCGGAAGGCGAGGAACATAATATAATTAACAATAAAATCGGAGATAAAGTGGAGAGCTGCTGAAAAATTCTCCTGTACGGTGCTATGAATAAAAGCCTTGATCGCGCACAAGATGTGAGATACAGGTCAACTGAACCCCTAATACGAGAGGATTGGGGATTCCTAATTTCACTACTCAGGGTGGGGGATAAAGCAATAGACCTGAACAGAGCTACAATGAAGAATGCGCAAGCGGTACCGTGGTAGTCTGTGGTGTCAGAAGGGTCACTTGGGTTACGAGCTACGTCAAAAAAAACTTCTCACTTACCACTCCCATAGCGAAATGTATCAGTCAGGTTCTATTAATTCAAACTTAAACCTGACAGTAATTCTTTTTTCTAATTTACAGTAATACCACATAATAACATAAGCGCGACTCCAGAAAAAGAAACGAAGTTAGAAAGAGACAAAGAGTTACATCCAGATTAAAAGTCCTAGACAAATGCCTGTAGCACACCTGATGCCTTAACCAATAGAGATTTTGCTTTCCAAAAGCACATGTACAAAACGACCAATTCTGCAATATCTGCAACACCTGCAAATGAAATCTCACACAATTGTCATCTGTTTATTAAAACAAAAATATATGCAATGTTGCCAGCTTGCTATTATACACTTGTGCTTCCAATTTATTGTTTAGTGTGTAATGTGTAGTTTAAACAAATAATATAATGCTGGTAAGTAAACAAATTCTTATTTTGTATATTATTGATTTGAATAATATTATTACTATTTTCTTTATGAGACTGAATATTTATTTATTTTTGAAGAAAATTATTTTTAGTTTTCGAAAGAACGCACATGCTATAGGATTTTTAATTTAATTCTTCGTTGTTAGTTAAAAAAGATTTGTTAACGTTTGAGTTTTATTTTGTTAAAGTTGATGTGTTGAATTTTACATAAACTAAAGTTGTGTGAGTATTAAATAAACTTTAAATGACTCATAAACTTTAAATGACTCATGAAAATAGTTGTTGGAAGAAAAGGTGGAGTGTATTGCGCGTATAAAAACTGCAAGAATTGCCTTTATATGAAAGAAGAAAAATTTATAAAATTCTTTAGATTTCCATTAGTTACAACAGTGTAAAAATTAAACATCGTCAAAAAGTATACACATAAATGTATATTAATTGTATTAGTTTTAACGAGTACTAAACATCCATGTGTAAATTTTAATTTAAAACATTTAATTAAATTACATATACGTTTAGGAATATACTATTCTTTAAAATACACCAATGAAAAATACAAGCAGTCCAAACCAAAAAACCGAAAAGTAATGATTTTAATGAATTTATAACTTTTTGCAAAACTATTTTCCAATTAACACATATTCTTCCATATAGTGAAACACATAGTTTTCCAGTTTGTATTTAGTTCTCCTCTATAAGCATAGAACAAATATTGTACGAAATATTTATATTAGTTGTTTTATTTCAATAGAATTTTATCATAAAAATCTAAAACTTTTAGTAGTAAATTTGTTGAATTAATTGATCAGTCTTTGCCAAATTTATAAATTGTTTAAAATTTAAAAAATTATAATTTTAATGTAAAGTTGAAACTTATTTTAATTTTTTTTAGTTAATATACAATTTTTCGAAGTTACTAAATAAAATTTTCTAACAAATTTTGATATTAGTTTATTAATTTCTGATATTGTAAACTTTAAGATCAACCACAAGTGAAAGACTCTTGTCAAAGAAAATATTCTTTTTAACAAAAATGAGTAAAACAAAAATACTTATATACATATAGAGTATATTAACTAAGCTCTTGCAATTATTGTTATATACAAACAAAATATATTACTGATTTTACACTTTAATATAACAGTTACAGCAACATTTTATTTATTTCATGCATTTCATGTTTTATTGTATAATCTTAAACAAAGTATATTTAGAAATTATTACTACATCAAATTTCAGATAATAACATTATTTTTAAATACATTGGCAACTCTGTTTCTATCAGCAATGAAACCAGGCATTTAAAAATTACAACCAAATTAAATATCAAGTCAATAATCTTGCCAATACATTTTATATAGGATTTTTGTCCAATTTTACTTCTTTATATTCTTTGGTAATACCCCACTTAACGTTACCTCCGTTAACGATACCTAGTTGTAACGTCATTGCTGGGCGACGCGGTAATTCCCATATGTATTATGCATGATGAGATTCCTTGGACTTGACGGTTGTACATACATACCTTTGTTCTATGCATACATACGTGTTTTTACATACTAATTTTAATCTTTAACGTTTGTCAAGAAAAGCTGTTTTCAGTTGTTCCTAGCTATTGATTAAACAATGAAAAATGAATTACTGCATTTTTTTTCAAATTAATAACCAATCCCTTTTTAGTAACCTTCTTCCTCCGTTAATGTTGATTCGGCTAACTTAATGTTCTTGAGGAACGCATCCCTAATGTTAAACGAGGCATTATTGTACTTATATCTTACGTTTTATGTATTTCTCTTATTTTTATTTCCCCTGCTTGCTTTTCCATATCTCTCATTTTATCCCTAATTTAAAATACACGCATTTAAAATTCACGGACCATGCTTTATTTTCTTGAAAACTCCCTATGCCGACCAATTTATTTCTTATAGCTTTTATTCCATCATTTTCCCACAGCATACTTTTTTTCGCGCCAAAATGCTCGTAGTTTTTCTTAAATGATTCAATTGTTGAATGAGAATTTACTGTTTGTGTCGAACATTGTTATTGGGCCTAATCAATTCAACATATTTCACTCGCGAAAGCAGTGTGATATTATTTTTGGGGAATGCATGATGTTAATAAAGAGCATTTTGCATTCCAGCACCATTTCCTCTACAAAATTTGCAACAATTGTAGGTTTAAATGTTTATTTAATACTTAAAATATATTATTGCTAATATTTTTATAACATACTTGCAATTGTGACGTTATGCGTTTCGCTAGCTAATCGAAAAGCTGGTGCCTCACTTGAAACTTCACAACGATACGCTCCGCCGCTGTGATCACGAGTTAAACCTGTCAATGTCACTTGACACCGTGATCCACCGCAAGATGTTGCTTGCGGTACCATATGAACGCCAGCAACTGGAAATGTTTTTGTTGATGGATTGTGACGAGGTGTATACCTGTAACATATTTTCATCTGTGATGTCTTTTGTTTATAAATCGGGTTTTGGAAATCAAATTTCTTGCTATTTTATTATATATTGCATAATAACGACATTTCGGTAACTAGTGCCATCAACTTTGGGACCCTAAAATATATTTCTCATACAATAATATAATATCATTTTATCTCTCTGCATAGTATAAGTAGGTACGACTGCCTTTTTGTCATGTGGGATGTAATTCAAATTTTAAGAAAAGAAGTATTAAAGTTCGAAGTTCATCAATTCTAATTCTATCTAAAAGCAACGCTGCTTGAACTTCGTGATCGGACAAGAACCACATGGAAGTTGTCAACTTTTACATAATTGTTTAATAGTTGATATGAGTTAGTAGTGCATTTTTTTCTTAAAAATGCAATTTTTTAAGGAAAACTGAAATTTTTCTGGAATTAGAAATGAAAATTATCTGATTAAAATTGGAAAGTAGCCTGATTGCAAAATCTTCAGTAAACACGACGTTCCTACTTTTAAAATTACACACTGTTGAACATATCTTAGAAATTAGTAAGGATAAAATATTGTCACGTTATTTTTTGTGACAAAGGATTGTGTGAACCATAACTGAATAATTAAATTCTACCACCAGTTAAAGCCCATTCAATCTGACCGTAAGTCAATCCGAAGCAATAAATAGGTTAGGACGTCGTCTGAATTCATAAATTATTATTTACGGGATTTTAGAATCAACAGACACTATACAATTAGAAATTTGATAATAATTATTAGAACCCTTGCCTGTATAATACCAAAGATTGAAACAAAGATGAATAAAATTTACATTCTATTAATGAAACATGTCCAGGTACTGGTCTACAAAAATATTCAATTACAATAAAACTACTAAACAACCGTGTAATTGTTTTTTGATCAAAAACTAATAAACAACCGTGTAATTAAATAGTCCATAGTCAAAGGCCAAATTTACATACATTGATAGGAAGCATAGCGATGTTCCAATAAAATTTATATTTAGTTAGCATTATATTTAATGAGGATTTGTATCATTAATTAAAAATATTTATTCAAAATAAAATCAAAAAACTTGACGTTGTTTGAGTTTCTAAATTATTTGTTAATAATAAGAAAAAAATTATTATACTCATATTCAAGGCAAAATAATGCATAAAACTGATCGGCTTTCATACGAGACTTTTCCTTTTATGCACTTGCCTCGGCTTTTGGCGAAACATTTCGTACCAAGAACCGATAAAAATTTCTAGAAGATTGTTCTTGTCTATCCATTTCACTTCTACCTGTTCAAAACTTTCACTAACATAATTTTTCTATACCCTCTCTCTCTCTCTCTCTCTGTCTCTCACTCTCTCTCCCTCAGTCGAACCCACCGTGGCGCTCACTCGCAGGCAGAGCTCGCGTAAATACCTTCAAACCCTCTTACTCTTTCTAATTAAAGCCCTATCAGTTAAAATATTTTCCCTATATGCTCTCTCTAACAGAATCTATTTTCTTCCCCTGTTATTCTAGCTTCCGCGCGTCTTGACAAGCTGTCCCCGCGGCCCTCAATATACGATGATTTGATGCCACCTGGGTGTGACTCAATTTCGCCTGTCTATTTTTTGATTAATTTCTATTTCGCGATATAATTTAGTAGGTGTCTATCGACTCCCCATACGATGCCATTTAGTATCCATCATGCCGCTGTGGACTCTACGTTTGGTAAAAGTAGCGACTCCGTGATTAAAACGTAACAACTCTTCAGGTGTCACTTCAATATTGGACCTTATGACAGAAGACCCTGTCGTAAGTCTGAGATGGGTAGTCGCACTTCAAACCAAAGGTTCATCAATGAAAACAAAGCCACCTGGTCCTTCTCGATCAGCACGTATATCGCAGAATATGGATAGGGTAAGAGACGCGATATTACGAAGTCCCTCTCGCTCTGCTAGAAGTTACACTTCTGAACTAGGAATGAGTAAGAGCCTAGAGATAGAAACTAGACTAAACCAAGAGCACTGTGAAACATACCTTACATAAAGAGTTAGGATTCCATCCATACAAATTGATGATTGTACAAGAATTATATGAAGAGGACTATCAACTATTGTCTCACATTTGCCGAAACAATGTTAACACAAAGATTTGAACACAAAGATTTGATCGTTATTATGAGCGATGAAGCTCATTTCCATTTAAATGGGCGAGTCAATAAACAAAACTACAGATATTGGCCCTTAGATAATCCCCGTGGATTATCTAAGGGCCAATATCTGTAGTAACGGTAAATATTCCAAAAGTAACGGTGAGGTGTGTTGTGGTGTGGGGTGTGATGTGTTGTGGTGTGGATGGGGTGTGGTGTGTTGCTATTTAATCACGGATTCACCACGTTTAAAAACGTACCGTATGGAAACACATGGTGCTCTCGAGTCCACAGTGGCATGATGGATACTAAATAGCATCGTATGGAAAGTCGATAGACACCTACGACAAACCCCCACTCCTTATACTAACCGAGTACTGTCTGTTTCTCGTGGACCACCCAATATAAAGTACTTAAATCGGAATTGTACGTATATGTTTATTAAATCATTTGTTCATTTGTATTTGAAATATTATATTTCTTTAAAGATTTAGTTCTGAATTGCTATACATTCTCCATACAATGTAATTCATGCAATTTACATCAAATTCCAACGTTTAACTGACATATATCCGCTTTACTCTCTGAACTTCAATAAATGACTCGACATAAGATTTCTCTAGATGTAACCTCATAGAATACTTTTCAACTGCGACTACATTTTCTCTGAGCTTTCCTTTGAAATATCAATCTTAACAAGTGAAGTCCGCATTGAAAAGTTTGCATAAGTTTTTCAAGTGCGGTGATTTTTCTTTGCTTTCTCGGACAGAAATATTTGTTTGGAATTTAAAAACAGGACGAGAGAATAATATAGTGTCTGCTAAACTTGAGGATAAGTAGGACTGTTTAATGTTGAAAATATAAAAAATTGAATTATTATGCGGGAAATGTTTTTACGTTATACATTGAGACTATAATATTTTGTTGAAATCGTTTGTCATTATTATTTTTATGTCAAATTTATAACATGTGACAACATCCTTGAAGTCACAACTTCCGAACTAGTGGGGTTGATAGAAACTAGACTAAACCATGTCGACTAAACCGATATTTTTCGACTAAACTGATTTCTGAAATGAGATAAATTTTGAACACTAGTTTAAGGACAGCGATTTATTATTTAATTTACCTGAATATTAAAAAAAAATAGTTTAAAACTTATTTTGTCTCCAGGTATTTTAGAATTGAATAATGAATAAACCAATTTACGATTTTTACAATTTCCAAACGTGCTTTAAGCAGTAGAGGATATTTTGCTGAAATTTATGGACTGTTTATTGACAAGTCATGTTATTTGGCATTCAACATTGTTGACTTGAGTATAGATTTGAAATGAAATAGAGACAAACAACGAGAGAAACATTGTTACTGGTTTAATTGACTTAACCCAAGCCAGATCGTAATTTGTTTATAATTACTATACTGTTTTTATATTTTATTCTGTTTGTAACATAATTTGCTGTTGCATGAGATTCAGAGTTGGGTTAGGAATTCGTTTGTTCATATTTTTATAATAAAATATTTAGTTTCATATATAATAAACACAGAAAGGCAATAATAAGATTAAGTAGTTTGGTTTATTGTTCTACTATTTATAACTGCAAATATATAACTCGAAGAGCTATTTTTAAATGAGTGACAATAATGTTGATTCTAAATATAATTGAAAATTCGTTAAGCTAATCGAGTTCTCTTCTTCCATTTCAAAAAATAAAGTTAAGTGTGACGAACTAAATATGATTTTCGTATTTTATTGTATTATTTGTCTTCAGCTATGAGTACTGTTCTAGAACGAAACTTCTCTTCTGTACCAGTGTCGGTGATGTCCTCGTTCTAGGCAACGTCTTCTTCTCGTGAGACTCTCCATATATTGCATCGATGTCAAGGATAATGAGAAAATAGTACGAGAATAAGAGTAGAAGAAAGTGATAATTATTTGGGAATCAAAAGATGCAGCGGACGATGTGTCGTCGGATACTTAACGTTTTTTTGCTTCGTGGAAATTTCGCAGAAGTCTAATTTTATTTTGTAAAATTTTAATTTACTTATTTCATTTATTCCTATGGTTTTGATTTATTCGTATGGTATTTGATGGTTTTGTTTGCAGAACGTACAATTGTTTAACGTTGTTTGTCCAATTGGATTTTTTAAATTTTGATTATTTCTGATAAGTGGGCTGATTGCTTCAAGCGATTGAAATCTTCTTTCTAGGAATTTTATCATTTCGTTGAAATCTTGTATTTCATGTGGATTTTGCAGATGTTGCTCGTAC
>WYDF02078114.1:0-11226 GCA_009867245.2 Adranes taylori | reverse complement strand
TACATTCAATACTAATAATAAAGTTAGTTTAAAAGTTAGTTTTTATTATTATAGACTTTTGTTAGTTTTTATTATTTATTTTTTATTATAGACAACAATCCTTAAATTACTCAAACAATTCCTAAAGTTTAGTTGACAATGCTTATGAGTATTGTAAGTGCGTAAAATGAAAAAATGGCAAAGTAAAATGGTTACCGTTTTTTCACTGCAATATTTTATTAGATTCAGAGACTTTCAAATCTTTACGTGACTTCAAACATTTTGTGGGTTAGTCACTTTTACCACTGAGACAATCACATATCCCTTATCTTACATATCCAATATCCACTTTCAAATGAAATCTCTTGTGTCCTCCCATTTTGTAGTCCTTATTGAAATTACAAAAGTTTTGTTCTACGAATGACCTTGTAAGTTTTATTAAATTCTATTGGTTTGATTTCTTTTGCTATCATATGTGTTATTATTTGTAGTATCCTCTATTTGTATTATCCTTGTAGTATAGAATCGTATATTGTTATATAAGTTGGTCACATCTAAAGATAGTATCAGTATATAGTAGTTGCTTACTGTCTCTACCAACCTGGACCTGTTCCAAAATCGCTCGGAAATGGTAACCGTTCCGTGGATCGGTATATTGGGATCTATCATAAATAGTTTCAGCGCTTAACAACTGTCAACAAAATCCAATATGGCCGACGACAGTTATTTCCGGTTGTCATTAAATGGCGCGAAATTAAAATTTCTAACATTTCAAAATTATAAATTCTAGAAAAAGAACAAGATAACACCGCGCGTGCGGGGCGTGAGCGTCAACATGTATATCGATGTGCATATAAAATAACTAGATATAAAATGAAAAGTAACTTTATTTGTAACTAACTAGATTTGTAGTACGAGGGTCCATGTAAAAATAATGTACAGGGACATTTCAAAAAATTTTGAATAAAAATCTATTGAAAACATTGAAATGCGATTGGACAAAATTTGACAACTGTCAATTGAAAATGTAATATGGCTGACGACAAAGCATTTCCGGTTTGAATTTAATAGGCGCGAAAATTGAATTTCGTTTTAATTTGATAAAGTTACTAGACTTAAAATGGAAAAGTAAACTGTGAAGAAAAAATCCAATATGGCCGACAACAGTTATTTCCGGTTGTTATGAAATGGCGAGAAATTAAAATTTTTAACATTTCAAAATTATAAATTCAAGAAAAAGAACAACATAGCACCGCGCGTGCGGGGCATGAGCTTCAACATGTATATCGATCTGCCTAAAAAGTAACTAGATTTAAAATGAAAAGTAACGTCATTTGTAATTAACTAGATTTGAAGTACGAGGGTCGATGTAAAAATAATGTACAGGGACATTTAAAAAAATGTTGAATAAAAATCTACTGAAAATATTGAAATGTGATTGGATAAAGTTTGACAGCTGTCAAAAGAAAATGCAATATGGCTGACGACAGAGCATTTCCGGTTTGAATTTAATAGGCCCGAAAATTGTTTTTTTTTAATTTGATAAAGTAACTAGATTTAAAATGAAAAAAGTAATTAGATTTAAAATGAAGAAGTAACTAAATTTGTAACTAGGGTCGATATAAAAATAATGTGCAGGGACATTTCAAAAAATTTTGAATAAAAATCTATTGAAAATTTTGAAATGTGATTTGATAATATTTCACAGCTGTCAATTGAAAATGTAATATGGCTGACGACAGAGTATTTCCGGTTCGAATTTAATAGGCCCGAAAATATTTTTTTTTTAATTTGAATAAGTAACTAGATTTAAAATGAAAAAACTAATTAGATTTAAAATGAAGATGTAACTAGATTTGTAATTCGGATCGATATAAAAATAATGTAGAGGTGCATTTCAAAACGATTAGTATTATTATTTATCGCTAGACGTCATTAGATTTAAAGTACCAGGGTCAATATAAAATTAATAGCATTATTATAAAGAAGTACGTAGAATTTCAATCGAGGTTTCGATATTTGAATGCATTTTGTAATATTTCAGTGTAATATTACCTAGCCGTATGACAATTGTATCACATACTAGATAGGGAAACGATAAATTAATGATAAATAACGTATAAATATATGAATATTTACAAATTCAAAATCAACTGCGTTTCGATATTTGGATCCATCTTCAGTACAATATTATATTAAAATTTAATATAACCATTATGATTAAGATGCATTACGTTAATGTACATTAGATAGCATTTTATACGAATCAGGCGTCATTTGAGACTAATCAGGTGTCATTTGAAGCTAATCAGGTGTCATTTTATAGGAAAATCAAATAGCATTTTAAAGGAATCAGGAATCATTTGAGATTAAATAGGTGTCATTTCAGTCTAATTAGTTGTCAATTTATAGGGAATCATTATATGTGTGCTAATTCAGTCTGTTCAAATTGGTGCGTTTTAGTGCGGTCGATTTATAATTGTGAATGTTTTCGTTGTGGTTTCTGTTAGTTGTACGATGTCTTTGTATTCTTCAAGCAACAATACAAAGCAAAATATTTGATATAAAATATCATCAATAACAGTCTAAAATATCCTTCCATTATGATAACAATGTAAAATTTCTGATCCTTCAAAACAAACAGTATTATAAATTTACGACTACTGCCCAGTCCAAAGTCCATTTTTGCTCAGTGAGGTCCGGCGCATTCATCATCATCGGCGAGTTGATAAAAATGGAAACATACATTTTGAGTTAATGTTTTATAATTAATATTATTGTGCATTGCTAAATTTCATTAGATTTAAAAATATAACTAATCAACGTTGGCATAAAAAAATAATTTTCTAAAAAATATACAAGGGTCATACAAAAAATTTAACAAAATTGCCTTTGGATCAGGCAGTAGCCATGAATTTAAATGACTTATAACAACAGTTATATATCATGTAAATTTTGATCCCAGTAATTCCAAGTGAAACTTAAATTCTAGAAGAAAATATTTAGTTTTGCAAAATTTGATACAGCACTAAAGCCCTTTTCATGCTGCAGCATATGCCGTTTGAGATGTACTTTCTGGAAGCCTTTATAATTACAAATAGTGCATGCAAACAACGGCTCCTTTCCGCAATAGAATTTCATGTGTTTGCGCATGGCACTTTTCGATCTATATAATCGACCACATTTTTCACAGCTGATGTAGTGGTTTCTGAAGACAATTTTGCCTAAAATCAATTTATTAAAAACGTATGTTATATAAATAATATTTTATTCATTAAAATGAAATTTACGCCATACTCCCAATTTTTATTTATCCTCTAATTTGCCCAGATCTTTAAAATTATCAAAATCCTTTTAAAATTAGTAATAGAAACCTTAGCCTTATTATAGTAATAAATCATAGAGAAAAAGCACTGACTGAGTTATTTTGTAGCAATGTATCAATTATGTACATAATGAGATACAAAAATGTTGGTTAATAATTTTTACTGTTGTAAAGTAGAAAATACAAAGTATATTTGATAATGTGTCATACTTTCTACAGTAGAAAAACATTTAAAGCAATTTATTTCCAGTAACTTATAACCGATAATAGGATTTCTTAGTGTTAGAGCTTCTTATTTATGAGATTATATACTCTACGAAGGTCGACAGAATCTTCGCGTTTTATTTTGTTAATTATTTTATATTGTGTACCGTACTTTTTTCGTATATAACGACCCCCCCCCCCACCATCAGCAGCCTCTCATGCATAATGATCCTTTATATTTTTGAAACTTCATATGGAAGAAAATCATTGTAATAAGCTACATCCAGTCCTTGTCTTCAACATGGATAAGCACTGATGGAACTATTTCCTCTGGCAAAATTTTCCTTTTGAAAATTAAAATAGGAGGTAAAGCTTGGTGCCATGAATTAGGTAAGCCAAAACAGTGTGCTAGTGTGCTTCTTCATGTCCACTTGTTTTGATGGCTGTTTGTAACTCTTTCCGATCAACAGTCCTGTTAAAGAGCACATCAAACGTGAGAGAATCTTCATCATTATTGTAGATCAAGTATTAAATGAAACTGAAGCCATGTTTATAGTAAACCATGCATTAGCTGTCTCACCCAATTGAAGTGGCGCCGAAGTGAAAATGCTCTGTCTCCCTCAGTTGCTATGGTGCCTCGTTAGTACCATCCTCACTTTTGGGCATAAATTTTTAAAAGAAAAGGGCGTCCTTATACATGGAAAAATAGGGTATATTCTTTTGGGGTAAGACTTCAAATTTGATTAATTGTATCCAAATAAATAACACGGCATTGTTGAGGAAACTGCATACTGTATACATTTGAAGCCTTCATTATACTATAACAAAGTCTTAGAACGTGTCATATAAAAGCATTGTACACGGTTCTATTACGAACCATACGCTTAGTTCAAATAAATAAATACATATATGTGCTAAATATGTTAAATATGTTATATAAATATCTTTTATATAATTTTTGCATAGCAAGTGGAGAAATTTGAATCTTCAAAACTCTAAAGCACGCAGTTTTAATACTATTTTAAAACAATAAACAAGAAACAAGCTATAATAACTTTCTAATAACCACGTCTACAGTACATTTCTATGCATATTTGCTTCTTCATTTTCAAGTCGATCTAATTCTTCTTTGTTATCAATATTATGTTCACTCAAATAATGTTTTCTTATCCATGCGATGTATCTCGAAGTATACGCACACAGATGACATCTGATTTCCCGATTGTATTTTTCTCCAGCTTTTTTTGTTGCATATTTATATACTGGTCCTTTTCTATCCTTGGACAGTGTAACACCTAATTCGTAAGATTGCTTTGCTGTAGTAAATTGGCGTGATGTTTTACTAGAAGGAACTGATGTGCTTTGTAGCAGCTGCTTGCTTGAACCTAAAAATATTTTTAAGTCAGAAAGACTATTTAACACATCCATAGCATAAATGTAATTACAAAGTTCTTGTACAAGTACACAAATTACTTTCATTTCCTTCTTCAATGTTTAAATTTCTGGTTCATTTGCAAATCCTGATCTATAAAATAATGTATCATAAAAAGCTACAGTCGATGAATTCGGACATCTTAAACGTTGGGCAATTATACTAGCTTTTCCAGCCCTTGCTTATGAAAACATCACTTGAAGCTACACATTGCTTCACCAGGTATCATATAGCATAGTTACGCTTTAAACTCTTCTATTACTAGAGGCAAGGCTCTTCTATTTCTAGATTCGACATAGCGAAAGCCATCACATTCTGGGAATTCTCTTTCATTTCCAAACAGCTTTTTCCTTATTAATTCAGGAACCATGTAAATCCCCAAAGTGCATTTATACTTTTTGTGCAATGCGAAGTGATCTACATATATATAATTTATTATTATAATGCATATCAGTTTTGTATAAAATGTTATAAAATTTTTAACAAAAATGGCGCAGAATATGCAAAGCAATTTCGGACTTTGGATAATGATTACATAATTACTAAAAATATGTTTAATAGAACTAGATTTTCGTCTTTATCCAAACAAAGAATGAAAAAAGGTATCCACCTGAGCACCACTACGCACAAATTTGTGCCACGACCACTTCCCCACATACTACAGTTTAAAAGCGCCACCATACAATACACAAATCAAAGACTGACCAAGCCAATGTCGCTCCAATCATTTCAACCACCAACAGTTCAGTAATCAAAGCCTCAGCACAATCCAATAGCCAATTAAAGCAAAATCACAGTAACACAGAAATTCACCAGATGCAACACTTATAACGCAAAAGCTGTGGTGGACCCACAGATCAAGGCTATCAGACCTCCAACATCACGAGACACACGGAAATGACACATCAAGCAAGGCGTCACAAGATCAACCCTGGGGCCCCAATCGACTCTCCCTGCCTCAACAAGGTCGAAAGGATCCATCAAACCACAACACAAATAGACCCATACCATGATACCAGCCTTGATCCCAAGCTATAATTTCTGAAAATAGAACATAAGATATCGCATTCTAGGAATTCGTGTTCATTTCCAAACCCTTCTTCCTTATGAATTAAAAAACCATGTAAATCCCCTAAAGTGCATTGATACTATTTGTGCAATCCGAAGGGATGTATATATGCATTTTATGGCTATAATGCATAGCAGTTTTGTATACATTTTTATAAAAAATTTTTGAAAAATTGCGAAAAATTTGCAAAACAATTTCGGATTCCGGGTAATGCTAAAAATATGATGAATAGAAACTCGATTGTTGTCTTTATCCAAATAAAAAATGAAAAGAAGACATCCACTAGCGCACCACTATGCACAAATTGATCCTACCGCCACATCAGCACATACTAGAGGTTAAAAGCCAGCCCTACCATACAATATACAAATCAAGGACTGACCAAGCCAATGCCGCTACAATCGTTTCAACCACCAACAGTCCAGTAATCAAAGCTTCAGCACAATCCAATAGCCGATTAAAGCAAAACCACAATAAAACAGAAATTCACCAGATGCAAACCTTATAACTGAACGCTCTGTGGCGGACACACAGATCAAGGCCATCAGACCTCCAAAATCACGAGGCACACGGAAATGACACATCAGGCAAAGCATCACCAATTGAACCCACGAGCCACGATCGACTCCCCGTGCCTCAACAGGGTCGAAAGGATCCACCAAACTACAACACAAATAGACCCATACCATGATACTAGCCTTGATCCAAAGCTATAATTTCTGAAAATAGAACATCAGGTAACGCATTCTAGGAATTCGCGTTCATTTCCAAACACCTTCTTCCTTATGCATTCACGAACCATGTAAATCCCCTAAAGTGCATTGATACTATTTGAGCAATGCGAAGGAATGTATGTATATATTTGATGGTTAATATGCGTAGCGCTTTTGTATAAATTGGTACAAAAAATTTAAGAGACATGCCGCAAAATTTGCAAACCAATATCGGACCTTGGGTAATGATTACATACTTACTAAAACTATGTTTAATAGAAATAGATTGTCGTCTTTATCCAAAAAAATAATGAAAAAAGGTATCCACCTGAGCACCACTACGCACAAATTTGTCCCACCACCACATCCCACATACTACAGTTTAAAAGCGCCACCATACAATACACAAATCAAAGACTGACCAAGCCAATGTCGCTCCTATCGTTCCAACCACCAATAGTCCAGTAATCAAAGCTTCAGCACAATCCAATAGCCGATTAAAGCAAAATCCCAATCACACAGAAATTCACCAAATGCAACCCTTATAACGCAAACGCTGTAGCGAATGCACAGATCAAAGCCATCAGACCTCCAACATCAGACCTCCAACCAAATTCAAGTGAATCACGAGACACACGGAAATGACACATCAAGCAAGGCGTCACAAGATCAACCCTAGGGCCCCGATCGACTCTCCCTGCCTCAACAGGGTCGAAAGGATCCACCAAACCACAACACAAATAGTCCCATACCATGATACCAGCCTTGATCCAAAGCTATAATTTCTGAAAATAGAACATCAGGTATCGCATTCTAGGAATTCGTGTTCATTTCCAAACACCTTCTTCCTTATGAATTCACGAACCATGTAAATCCCCTAAAGTGCATTGATACTACTTGTGCGATCCGAAGGGATGTATATATATATTTTATGGCTATAATGCATAACAGTTTTGTATAAATTTTTATAAAAAAAATTTGAAAAATGGCGCAAAATTTGCAAAACAATTTCGGACTTCGGGTAATGATTACAAATTGCTAAAAATATGTTGAATAGAAACTCGATTGTTGTATTTATCCAAATAAAAAATGAAAAGAAGACATCCACCTGCGCACCACTACGCACAAATTGATCCTACCACCACATCCCCACATACTAGAGGTTAAAAGCCAGCCCTACCATATAATATACAAATCAAGGACTGACCAAGCCAATGCCGCTCCAATCGTTCCAACCACCAACAGTCCAGTAATCAAAGCTTCAGCACAATACAATAGCCGATTAAAGCAAAACCCAAATAAGATCAACCCACGGCCCACGATCGACGCCCCGTGCCTCAACAGGGTCGAAAGGATCCACCAAACTACAACACAAATAGACCCATACCATGATACCAGCCTTGATCTCAAACCATAATTTCTTCCTCTTCCTAAAACAAACACCTACTGCAGAACATATACCTCCATAAAGGTCCAACAGTAATTTTGACAAAGACAGAAAAGCAACGAGAAAGATAAGGTCGAACAACACGCTAGCTGATGGGAACGAATCCCAAATTTGGACGAAATTGATCCAAGTTTCATTCACTTTATTTTAATTGTAAAAAACTTGCGTGAATGTTTTCATGAACTAGGCCTAAATCACATTGTAAACAACGCTAAAGAATCATAATATACAAAATTACATTAATTTTGTGTAAAAAATTACCTAAGGCCAGATTGTTTACTTTCTATGTTTCCATTTTGTCAAAAACGTTGTAAGCAGAAAATTTCTAATGTGCAGCTTGTTAAATATTGATCAAAAATAATTTGACCTCGAAACGAAATTACGCTACATTAAATATCTCGGTTCCTATGAAAGTTGAGAAAATGCTATTTAGGGAACATCAAGACTATGGGACCTGAATTTTGTCAATATAAACAATTGAATGTACTGAGTTGATTTTGAGCTATAAAAAAATTCAAGTGAATCAGGACCGGAGGATTTATAAATTAGCGAATTTGTGAGGAGACAAATTCAAAAGTTCCGCGTTAGAAAGTTCCGGGTTAGACTATACTGTTTTCCATAAAAAGCGGACAGCGAAGCGAAACGAAGCAGTCCGCGTGGAAGCCAAATGTAGGGATCGGGAATTCATGTGTTGATGAATTCGTGCATAGACAACTTCAAAAGTTCAAGAAATTTTCCAAAGGTGCGTCAAGAGCGGCCGCAGGTCGTGGCTAACCGGACAACATAGCCATAGGTAAGACGGGGAAAAAGTGAGTCAAGAGCGAATTTATACGGGAGGAAGAAGCTTAACTTATTACGTATGGTAGCGCATACATATGCAAATGTGATTAGTAATTCATTGCGGACATATACTAGTTGACCATTTTTAAGAGTTTCACTTTTGAGCTCAACAATGTAGCTTATAGGTCGAATTTTATCTGTAAGAAAATACATTTTAGAGTATTGAACTGCTGGGATATCATTTTGAGGTATAAAACTAATAAAGCAAGAATACATATAAATCTATATTGACTTATGAAAAAAAAAAACTCGGAATACAATACTTATTACAATACAATAAATATATCTACATAATTAAAATATTTTCAAAACATCAATATATGTTTGAGATAAAACTACCGGCAAAGGACAAAACATACATTCACATATACCTTATTTTCTACCTACTATTACTTATAATTATCTAAATAAATATTTATATTCATTTCTCTATATTTCTTAATAGCATCATTTTCAGTTTTTTTCTATACTTCTTGCCTCCGTCTCAAATTTATTCTTAAGTTATTTGTTAATTACTTTTTTGCTCCATTCAATAATTTCACTATTACTCTTTTGTTACATATTTGTGCATTCTGTTTGTAATATTTTCTAATACCTAATTCTCAGGCAATTTAAAATTATGACGAGATTTGGCTGGGGTCACTGGTGAAGACTTCCAAATTCTTTAAATAATCTCTCTCCAATTACTGGACTTTCTAAGGATAGCTCCCTGCGCGACTAAGGGGTAAAACGTAGTAAAAAAAATTTGTATTATTATGTTTAGTCTACCTTTCATCTTAATTTGTTATACTAAAAATAATTAGTTTTCCGTTTTCCACGAATTTCGCCGTATTCGTTGCAAGTAGTATGTTTCAAAGACGCCTTTGTGACTCTTTGCAATATGGAACCAAACATTTATATCTATATAGGAATCTGGTTAAATATTTACATAGAGAAACGAGCGGTGTGGAGGGGTAATTTTTGGGAAAGAGATGTGGTCGATATGCAGCTCATTTTGTATATGTGGCAGAACGAAAGAAGAAATGATTGAAAGGTTGGATCAGTAGATGGAGAAAATAGATTTATAGGTAAATGTGGAAAAAATGAAAGTGATGGTGTGTAAGCCGGGAGGTGGAAAGAGCAACAAAACAGACAAGTTTGAGTTCGGAGGACATATGATTGAAGCTGTGAAAATGTATAAGTATTTAGATTTTACGTTAAACTATAAGGGGAGTTGCAACGGACTTATATGGCTGGGAGTGAAAACAGCAAACGTAGCAATGTAACGATTAAGATGTGTGTGGGAAAGGAAATTTGGGGATTCGGTACGAATGAAATTCGCAATAATAGAAGATTGTTTGCAAAGTATTATGTCATAAGGCGCTGAATATGAGGTGTGAAAGAACTAGCGAAGATAGAAAGCGTCATGTGTGGAGTATTGAGAAGAATAATTGGAGCGGAAAAGTCAATACCGAGTGAGATAGTTTAGCAAAATTGTGGGAAGTACAAATATCGGAATAAAAGAATAAAGAACTTAGAAAGGTATCAGAGAAAGGTAATGGTGGATGGAATGTGAGAGTGATAAAAATGGTTTATTCAAATGAAAGAATTGAATGGTTTATGGAAAGATGTTTCGACGTGAACAAAGGTGTGAATGAAGTTGAGATAGGGATGAAAGATACTGAAATGCAAGAAACGAAATATTTCAATATAATAAACAAGTAAGGAATGCCAAAGTATATATGACAGCAGAGGTAAGCATGGAAAAGCAAAAAATGAATCCGCGATTTAAATGTGGAAGCGAGAAAAATGGGAACAGCTATTAGATGGATGAGAGTGAGATGATATGTAGTATTTGTGGAACAGATGAAAAAAGGTAGGAGCATTGGGTGAATGCATGACGGGAATGAATTGGTGTTTGACGGGTAATATAAGAGAGTGTTTCGGAATAAAGGGTAAGAGGAACAAAGGCTATTTAAGGAGAGAAGGGCATTATTAAGATAGAAGAAAGAGAAAGATTTCTTAGACCTTCTAAGGGAAGAACGGAATTTGGTTTCTTTATTTTGGATTTTTCGTCTTATTTTTTAATTCTTTGTTTCGTCTTGTAATTATTTGTAACTAGATGATAATCCGTCGTAAAACGACTATCCATTACCAGGTAATATTTTATTTACCCAAATGAGTTGGGTTATTTGAGCCCTACCGGCGTTTTTCGTAATTCACACAGAGTAAAGTAGA
>WYDF02078113.1:0-24577 GCA_009867245.2 Adranes taylori | reverse complement strand
AGTTGTTCATGATTGACACTATCAAACGCCTTTGCAAAGGCAAAGATAGCCGCCTTTTGTTCCAAGAGCATTTTGGGAGTCAAACTGTGAGTCGCAACTTGCGAAAATCCTGTTCTGGAATACTTATGTGAACACCTTAGTCAGGAGGTTAATTAGACTTATAATCTGTATTAGTCGCAGGTTCTTGCACTGTATTTGGTATGAAGATATATGTCGAATGCATTCAGTCTTCAGTGTCGTAGATGTTCTTAAATAACTTCACTAGTATATCAAGAACTCTTGGACCCGACTCGCATATAGTTTGTACGATCTCAACGTGAATACTATCGCTGCCTAGGGTTTTGTTATCTTTCATGGATATAATAGCTTTCTCTATTTTGCATTTCATAATTAGTGGCTCAGTTGCAGGTTCGCTGAAGTTATGTTTCTCTGGGCGCACGTTGTCAAATAGTTTCTCGAAATATTCTTTCCAGATAACAAATAGATCATTTACTTCTTTTTTTTAGAATTCCATCTTTATTCAGTAAGCTGGCTGATCGACGCTTATATGTTTCTTCCATCTTTATCCAGTATGCTGACAGATAGCGATTATACGTTCCCTATTATGTAAGTTCTATAATTTTCTTATGCTTATTGTGATTTCATTGCACTTTTCTGACAGATATGTTTCTTTAAGTTCACTTATCTTTTTCTTTATGCGCTTATGTGTTACAAGGTATTTCTGTTGGTGTTTATCTTTATAAGTTCTCCTTTTCTTCATTATTTCCAAAATGTCGTCAGGCGTTCCTCTTTTTTTTTTTAAATTTTTTTCACAAGTGAGAAATGTTTCACAGTTGTTTTGTTTTTGACAAGAGTGTTCATTGACAAGAGAAAATTTACGATGTTCAGAATGTGATTGCAAGGTGATACATTAAAGTTCCATGTTGATTTAGTCGAATCCATTTAGAAGGGAAGCCATATGCATGTTCAAATTGCGGGCATAAAACTAAATACCGACAGTCTAATACGTCATAACCTTATCCATTCCGGAGTGAAACCGTTTAAATGTACTGAAAGTTAGATGTAGCATCAAACTCGCGACTCATAAATTAACACATACGGGGGAGAAGCAGTTTACATGTTCCGAATACGATTATAAGACTATTCAGAAGAGTAGACTTAAAGTGAACAAACACATACATTTAGAAGAGAAGCCATATAAGGGTTCGGAAGGAGATTATAAAAGTACGAGAATACTTCCATTCTTCCTATAAGCATATTGATTAGGATCGTATCTAAGCCATACATATTTTAAGTTTTTTTAACATTTTAAATGCATCTCATTGTGCGTAGCAGGGCCGAATGAAAAAGTCGTTATACATGGAATATTAATATTGATATCCAGCAGTGGATATACAAGTGTACACTTTCTAATTGAGACAGTATTGCTATCTCCTAAAGTAGAAGAGATAGAGAAACGTTTAAATAGGGAAAAATGTAGATAATTAAAAAACAAACACATAACAAACATCAACATTCAAATTTTTAGAGCCATATTTGAAATATTTACAAAAAAGAAAATTTTGTAATTTTCTAAAAAAAATACTTTAGCAAGATTATTTTCAATAATATTAAAAAACTTTAAACTATTTTTGTTGCATAAGTAACATTCTTAAGTTTGTCGTAAACACTTATGTAATACAGCGTTTCGTAACTGCTTAGACACCATGAACATAATTTTTTTTAAATACGGATCTGGCTCTTTTTGTCATCGAATCGTTCCAAAATTGTGTTTTAAATACAACCCTGTATGATTAAAATCATTTCAAGCAGGTTAATAAGCCCAAAAACGGTTAATCAAAATGATTTACCTTGTTTTTGGGAAGGTAGTGATAATAAAAATTTAAAGTTAATTAAAACATTATTCTTTTACCTGTACTAGATTGATCTTTTTAAACGAAAATGTCATAGAAATTTGTTAAATTTTTTATCATGCACTAGTTTCTTAAAAATTAAGTAGGTCTTTTTAATTAAAATGTTTTGCGTTTCATTTTTATCCTGCTAAACTAAATATGTCGTAAGTGCAACTAATCGAGGCAGGACCGGCTTTAAAAATAAGAAAGCAACAAAAACTGTACCAAATTATTTTTAATCATACAGGGTTGTAATTTTAATTTGGAAATGATTTGATGAACAGGTCCGTATTTAAAAAAATTATGTTGATGGTGTCTCCGCAGTTACGAAACGTTGTATTATATAAGTGTATACGGAAACTAAAGTATGATACTTATGTAATAAAAAATTATTTGAAAGTTTTTTAATATTATTAAAAATAACCATGCAAGAGTAAATTTTTAAAAATTACAAAATTTTATTGTTCGTAAATATTTCAAATACGGTTCTGAAAATTTGAAGTCTGATGTTTGTTATTTGTTTGTTTTTAATTATCTACATTTTTCCCCATTTAAACACTTCCCTATCTCTTCCACTCTAGGAGATACCAATCCTCAATTAGAAAGTGTACAGCCTGTATGTATATCTTCAGGCCGATTTTCTATTATAGCATGAGAAATGTTAATAAATTAGTTATTGAAACGATCAGGTCCTATTGTGGATATATTATACAGTCTAAACCAACTAAACAGTCCAAGCAGTTAGTATTCTGATTTTACTCAAATCTACAATAGAATAAAAAGTTGCTACGTTCCACAGTCTAAAGAGTCTGTCCCTTCGTTGCCCGAAATTCCTAAGACATCCTCAACCGAACATTTTCGTCCATCGTCAACTACAGATTCTGTACAATATCATCTGTAGATTCACAATAATTACCATCTGTCTTATAATCGTACAGAGTCAGACTACAAACCATATAAATGTTCGGAATGCGATTATAAGACTAAATATAAGTAAACTTTAAGCTCTCAGCGCATTCATTAATCAGAGAAATGTTATGCTTGTTCGGAATGTGATTACAAGACAAGACAAAAAACTTCTTTCGTTATTCATAAACGCGTTCATTCACAAGAGAAACTTTACCAATGCTTAGAATGTGATTACAGTGTTAAACAGTACGAGTATTAATCTGATTTTACTCTAATATACAATAGAATTTAAAGTTGCTAATTTCAACATTTGAGATTTTGACAGGACCCTTATGATGGACTCACATGACTTGAATAACAGGGCACTTTTTTAAACCCCAAATTTTACTTTCCAAATGCCAAAGCAATGCCAACGATATTGAAATATTTTCATAAGAATATAAATCAACTATGAAATGACATTAAATAATGATTAAAAACTAATATATTAATGAAGATATAAAAAAAATATTTGCACAAAAAATGATTAGCTACAAATAAAAGGCACTGTTCTATTAAATATTTCATCTTCTTCTTTTTCCTACTATATTAATATATTTTAAAAGTTGATCCACAGAAATATCGAAAAATACAGTTTTATATATATTTCTTTTAGTATATATATGATTTGAAAATTTGTCAGGCACTTTTCGAAAAAAATGTTTTCCCAAATTGAAAAAACAATAATAGTAAAAACGCGTCGAGATAATATTCTTGTTGATTGTAGTAAGCCTCACTAAATTGTGTGTAGCATTTTATTGAGCAATACTTTGAATAATATAATCCAAAAATATCTATGTCCATTTTCTTTTCGCTTACATAAATAAATATTTAAAGCTCATTTGCTGTTGATAAATATAATTATTAAAATGTGTTAATAAAATTATTTCAAAAAATTACCAACAATACAACACATTTTGTAATTATCTCTTTGTTACTAATTAATAATTTAATACCCAATGGTTTTTGTACATTTTGCAAAATAGAAAAACCGAAAACACCTTAAGATATAATTATTTCATATTTATTGTACAAGATGAGCCATATATATTATAAAAATTATTAATATGAGAAGAAGTCAAAATTTATTCACAAACATTAATCATGAAATAGTATTGAAATATGTAATTTGTACTCTGTCTAAAATTATGAATCAATTATGAACAGGCTTGAATATTAATGATGACATGCAAAAAACGAGGAAGAGGCAGGAGGTTGGATAAATTTTGGGTACAAACAGAAAATAAAACAGAAAATGTTATGAAGTATACGTATCAGGGCGCCTCCATCGTTGAAATTTAATGTCGCGTTGAAATTTAATGACGACATGGAATTAGGCTAGTTTTCACAAACACTTCACATTGCAAAAACCACCTTGGATTTATGCTTTGATCGGCCTACCTATTTTATGCCGAACCGAATCCTCCAAGAAAGGAAATGGAAAACCTGATCAGGAGCGCCAAAGGATCTAGATCGAGCTAATTCTGGCAATAAGGCTGAACTAGAACTTGCCGCCAACCAATTCGAGGAGGCAATTGTATCAACCAACAACAAAAACAGCCACTTCATCGCACTTTTAGGGTATCCAACAGGAAAACTCTTGGAAGAACTTTAATAAGGCGAAAAATCTGGCGACTGGGAGTGCTATCGGAAAATACTCACGGATTAAAATAGAACTTTAAGGAAGGCAAAGAAGAGACACGGAGAGAAAATAGAAAGTACTCAGCAGTCAGGCTACAACAAACTCTTTCGAAAGGACCTTTCATGGCAATAGGTAGTACTCTGCGCAAAACAGACGCCACGCGATCTGAAAAGAAGCCCTTGGCTACACACTTTCCGTTCCAGAGAAGCAATAGGAAATTGCACCATTCAAAAGCACGTAGACTGCTGGGCAAAATCAGCAGCGATAAGCGTTTTATTGAGAAGTCATGTAAGAAAAACCTCAAATTTGCTGAAACTTAGCAGAAATAACTAACACGTTAATAGGACAGGCACCTCTGAGGATTCATGTAAAGAAAATTGACCTACACACTGTTGGAAGTAGAGTGTAGATTCTATCTGGAGGAAAGTACAATAAGCCGTTTGGCTACAGTGCTATGGAGCGGCATTCCGCATACAGCCCTTGATGATGAAAGTAATAATAATCTAGGATATATGATAAGTTCCTTGTAATCAAGATGATTACAAGAAAGGTGAAAGAAAGTTGCAGCTGAAAGATTGAGAGTAGTTTCGGAAAAAAATTCGAAGAGAATGAATATATTAAATGTTTGTGTGACGAGTATTATGATGTATGGAGCCAAAATAAAAAAGTAATGTGATTTGGAAAGTGTAAATATAGTATCTAAAAAGAATTATTGCAGTCAAGACCGACACCCAGCAAATATGTTCTAAATAAATGTTAACATACACAAGTCTAGGATAAAAGTTATGAACAAACTAGCTAAATGCGAAATTGGGAACGTCTGTGTTAAACACTTGGATATGAATGAGAAATAAATCGCAATGTATTGGCTGAATGAGGGAGAAAAACCTTATATGATGTAATATTTAGACATTTCTAAGTAAAGCGCCACCAACACAATCATAATTTAATTTTTCGCCTATGAAAATTAAATTAAAAATCAACAAAGTCAGTAACAAAATTTCTATGCCATTAAGTCAGATATATAGAATTTTCACACTTTAATTCTTCGGCCGAATCTTCTGAACCTCTCATAAAAAAATTATCTAATCTTCAACTCTGCTCTCATATATCCATATTTTAATTCCCTTCAGTGTATCTTCGCTGCGAGTGAGAAAACGAGGACGACTGCAGAAGAGGAGGACGACAACAGGAGAGGAGGTCGACAACAGAAGAGGAGTACGACAGAAGAGGATGAGTACGACAGAAGAGGAGGGATGTCAACCGTCTAGCTCGCCAACTCGATTGAGATGACCGAGACCGCACTCTAGAGCGACCTATTAAGTATCGCTGCCCACGCACGTCGCACTACCTGGTAAATAACGGACAGTTCACTCCAAAGAATTAGACGAACCTACCGCCAAGCCAAGGAGAAACTCCTTGGACTCCATACAGTTCGTCACTATCGCCGACAGTGCCAGAAGGCGTATCGTTGCCGCGGATACCCGGTAAAGGATGGCTGTATTCTGTCACTCGACAAATGCAAATTAATCAAAGCTAGAAGTCCTAACAGGAATCTGAAGCTAACTGTTTATCGTACAGTAGTGAGACCTGTTGCGATGCATTGTTCAGACTTGGACTATGACACAAGCTGATGAGGAGTTGTTACGAAGATGCGAAAAGAAGATACTCAGGAAAGTCTATGGAGCAGTGAACGAGGGTGGATTACGGCGAATTAGAAACAATGTGGAGATCAGAGAGAGGATATAATAGCGAAAATAAAAAGTAGTAGACTGTGATGGTTGGGACACGTAGAAAGGATGATGAAGAATAGGACGGGAAGAAAGTCTTCAATGGGAAACAAGGAGGACGGCGATGACGGGAAGACCCAGAACCAGATGGCTGTATAACGTAGGAGAGGGTTCCAAAAGGATGAGAGTTAGAAGATAAAGGACCAAAGCAGTCAACAGAGAATAGTGGGTAGAGATTGTCCAGGAGGCCAAGGTACTGCAAAGGCTGTAGCGCCAAAGAGTAAGTAATATTATAATTGAGCACTTTATAATAATAAACATACTTTATTATAAATATTGACTCTTTCTCGTAATAAAAATAGGATAAATCACTATATGACCTAATTCTCTAAAATTAACGTTAAAAGCAGGAAAAGAAACTTAAATAGAATCACATATACGCATTGACTCATCCTGATCAACAATAAACCTTTAGTAAAAAAAAACAATAACATACATAAACAAACCTGCGTAGATCTTAATATTTTACAACTATACAAATCTTAATATTTAAAACCGTAAAAAAAATTAAAAACAATAAAATTCAACAACAAATTATACAGAGAACTAATAGTACTATTTCTAATCGTCAAAATTAACCCATAAAACTTACCTGATAACATCAGTTGTCACTAGAGGGTGTAATATCTACAGTATTTACCCTATTAACGATATTATTATTGTTATTATTAGCTATAATATTCTCTTTTTGTATTTCCGTTTTTGTTGTATCTTTCTTAACCGAACTTTCTTTAGACACTTTTTCCGTAGCTTCCTGTTTTTTACTCACATCAACTTTATTTTCGATTTTATCAACACAATTATTAGTTCGATCTGCTGAAACTTTATCATCCAAATTATCACCTGAACTTAACTTATCGCTCCTAGCATCATCAGTTTTAACCAATTCCTTTTCTTGTTTCACATTATCATCTTTGTTTTTCCTCCCTTTCTCACTATTCTTTAACTCGAGAGGTATATCTTGTACGGTTTTCTCGAGCTTCTCATCTTTAGATTCCTTCATTTTGTTCTGTGTTAGTTTTTCGACAGTATTTTGTAAACTCTTATCAGTTTTCGTGTCTTTGCCCATCTTTTTCGTTTGATTCGTTAACGTTCCATTCGTCGGAGACAGTTCAAGTCCAAGAATTTGCTGATTGCTAACAGTCTTTGTCGATGCACTCCGCGCAAGATGTTGATCTATACCCACATAGGGTGTAGTTGGTTTATATCTTGTTGTAGGCGGGACAAAAGGCAAGTGCGGCATGAAATAAGAATGATATGCTGCCAAATAACGCGGATCATAGGGAAATTGAGACGGACTTGACGTTTGCGGATTAAGAACGAATTGATTTGGATCTAAAGTGGGTGAAGATAGATTCGAGATGAATGGATTTGTATGAGTGAAACTTGCATTAGCTGGCTTATCTCGTACAGGCGGAGGTGCTTGACTAGGTACAGTCTTTTTAGGGGAATGTGGACTTTTTGGGCTCTTACGATCATTGCATTTAGGTGATGTAGTTTGTAGTTTTAACGGATTAAATATTGACACGGAACTTGTAGTTATCTTCAAATCAGGCTGATTAGTTAGACTTGAGATATCGGGTGCTTTTTCAGATATCGGCTTCAATGTTTTTGGATCGATTTTAACGATTGAATGCTTTTTAATTTCAGTTTTATCCGTTTTCAAACATACCGTTTTCGTGTCTTTATCCGGACTCAGATGTACCTTATACAAAGGCTTAACACCAGAAGCAGGATTACCCAAATATCTGGGCATATTATTGCTGCGTTTAAAAAATTTCGCCGGTTTTGCGTTTTTATCACTTGGTTGCGGCTCAACTATTTTACGGGCTATTTGCGGATTCCATGTTTTGGGTGGTTCTTTTAGCGTCTTGTAAACCATTTGTGAACTGCCAGTTTTTGATTTGGATTTTTCTTTGGGTGGCTGTTGTGTTGATTTTAACTGGGCTTGGGGAGTAACGCTAGAAGGTACTTTAGGTACGTTAATAATTGGCGCATATGACATCGAAGGTTTAGCAGCAGCATTTTTATAGCATGGAACATGAACGGGAGGTTGTTGGAGTGAATTTGAAGGGCTGGATTTAGATGCGGGCCATCGAACTGGATTAGGAGTTCCAGGTCGACTAGTATGTGTTACATTCAAATTCTTATTAATAAAAGTCGGTTGTGATGTTGATTTGGTGCTGCTACTAATAGGTGTACTAAAGGATTCATTACTCGATACAGCTTTAATACAAGATACAGTCGGTGTACCGCAAGAATCAATATTTGGACCATTCGTAATCGTTAATGCTTTGGAAACGTTTTCAATCATTTTTACCAGCTTAGGAGCTGGCTCATCTTGTGATTCATCTGTTTTACGCTTCTTAGTTTGAGCCACAGAAAAATCAGCACTCTGTGTTACAACTAAATCACTTTGGTACGCTCGAGTAGTACTTATCGGTGCTTTGCAACTATTTTTGCTTATCGTCGTATTAGTTGTAAGTTGAGCTGATGGTGTTGAGCTCACTGGAATTAAGTTATTTAATGGCATTTTATTTGAAGCGGAACTGATAGTGGAAGGTGGGTCAAGTGTTATTATTGATGTATTGTTTGAGCTAACAATCCTTATAACTTCTTTAACCTCGACTTTAGGTTTAGTAGGCTTACTAATCCTATCAGGGGTTGAGGATTCAACAGTCTTAGATATATCCGGTGAACCAGAGCACTTGATTGGACTTTTTATAAGTTTTAAAGCGGGAAGCTCCTTTTTAACTTTTACTTGCGAGTTCTGTTTTTCTAATTGGTCGGTAATAGCTACAACTGGCACTGAACTTACATGCACTTGTTTATCTTGTTTAATTGGTTCAACCATTGATTTAGAATTTTGTGCCTCACTTTCGTTAGTCGTCTTTTCAATTGATGTTTCACTATCTGCAGTTGTCTTAAGTTTATCGGCGCTAGCTTCTGCAGCATCCATTGCAGCGCAATGCTGATCCAATAAATCCAAACAATCTTGGATTCCCGTAACACACATCTCACCATTTTCGCTAATCGTCAGTTGTACTTCTTTCCAATCATTATTGTTAGTCGATTGTGCATTACGAGTTTCATCAATTGGATTTACTTCTCGCTTCTTTTCAGAGTACTCGTATATACGATAATTTAATTCCATCGGAGCTTTCTGTAAAACATTAAACAAAATATAGGATATATTGTTAGCATTTTCAGGATAGTGCAAATTATTACCCGTCGCCATAAATAAATGCACGCAATATCTATCAATGTGAAATTTGATTCTAGAACATCTTGATCATGAATCAAATCGATACGATGCTTTGTACTTAAGTCATATTTTGCTCTAAGTAATTTTTGCAAATGCATTACAGATACACCAGCGGGACAACGCAAGTATCTAAAACAATATAGAAATTAAACAAATTAAACATTTTTAGATTTTTCAAATAACATGGTTGAACATGGTGGACGAAAACATATGTGGATAAATACAATGTGATTATTGTGAAAAATTGTGTAATATTAAAATTGTTACAAATGTAAAAGTGAGGTTAAATGCCCAATAAATAAAAACATTAACGAAAATTACTTTAAAATCATAATAAAAGCTATAACAGAATTAAATACAAGACTGGAAAAATTAAATGATATAAATGCATAAACAAATAAAAGAAATTAGACATGATAACTGTGCTACTGCAATTGAAATATTAGAAGAACTGCTAAAGACGCTAAAAAAGCATGAAGAGGAAAAGGAGAGAAATGTAGAATTCAGTAAAATCAAAACTGAAACAGCAAGAATAATTAATGAAATTGAACACCTAAAAAATAAAATTGAAGAAAAAACAAGAAACTTATGCAGATAAAGTAAAACAAGAAATGAAAAAACATAAGGAAGAATTAACATTATTGCTAAAACCAAATAACAGGGTCGAGAACGGAGCAAAGAAATAAATCTTATTAACGAAGTAAAGAAAAGTCTTGACCCGACAGAACAAACAATAAGTACAGGAAAGAAAAAGAACGAAGGTTTACTATTAAACATTGAAGTAAATGGTAAAAGCAAAGAGATAATTAAAAAAGAAATTCAAGAAAAAATAGGAGGAACCCTAGAGATTATAGAAGCTAAGAAGATATTGCCTTGCATAAAAATTTTCAGCATCAGAGCTGAAGATTGTTATCGGCATGTTGTACTTAGCCTCACAGAATCGACAAATGATAAAACAAGCAATAAACAAATAATCATCAGCCAATCAATTCACAAAATAAATCGATAATTAAACAAATCAACTAGATATTAACTAAAACAATTTAAATAACGAACAGATTTACGATGTCTTAGATTTGCGATGCTTTATACCCAGATTTTTTCGCATTGAACGTTGCATATAGACACGAATGCAGAAAACCAAGCAACGTTCGCACCACATTGTGGACAGAGGGAAAAGAGGGAGTTAGAGCCGACTGCAGAAAGATACACAGAGCTCGCAATACATTACAGCTCAAGAGGAGAGAGGGAGTCATAGTCAACTGTCGCAAACTACACAGCAACGCTTCCATTTGCGTACGTTAGAGAGAGAGAAACAGAAGAAGAAAAGAGATGGAGAATATATATCGCTCGTATTTTCGATGACCTTCCTTTGCTGCTGTTTTTGTTTCGGCAGATGTTTTTCACGTTTTTTGTGTGCTTACATCGATTGCAGCATATGAACAAAAAATGGTACAGATTAAGAGAGAAAGATAGGTTTCATTCTCTTTTATGGCTTAAGATTTTTTTATTATAGAATTTCGCTTTCGGCGATGTCAGATTTCGAATAAACAACTCGTAGTAAGGTTGTTGAACTTGCGTTCATTGCTCCCTCTACAGAGGATTTTTACGATCTCCAATTTTGAAACAAACACCTCTTAATGGGTTGATTGAACTTTGTGTAACCTCGTCTTGACGAGTGTTCAATGCCATCGTATTTTCGATAAACAACTTTTAATGAGATTAATGAACTTCGAGGGTGTTACATTCGTCTAACCAGATTTTTCTATTGTTTGAAAGAAGAGAACGCCGTTTTTAACGCTTTCCACGCAAAAGCTGCAGCCGTCGTTCGATTGATCGGTGATCGTCCGCAGAAAAAAAGGGGCAATGCAGCTTATAGTTCGTTGTCGTAGTCATAGAGCTTAGATTATTGGCAGGGATATTACGCGATATTGTTTCGTAAAATTTGTATCGTCTGAAAGAATGCTTCTGATTCAAGAAAAGTTCTTCCTTACTAACGATTTTAGTAGAAATATCATCCAAGCCCTGACTTACTACCGCCGGCAACACCAAAAACTGCCGCAAAAAATCTCCAAAAATCCATTGTTTCTAGTAGATCATGAGTGAGTAATTTTCACACTGTCAGTAATAACACTCTATTAAGCAACCCACATATTCTCGTAAACTGAGTTATATTTCGCATGCCTGAATTTGTTTGCACCGCTAAATAAGCGCATTTATTCAGGCTTTGAATTTAAAAATTAAGTTAAATTCACCCCGTCAACAATAAACTTCTCGCAACAAGATAAATCAGGTAAACAAGAAGTACAGTCCTAAATCTTTCAGTAGTAATCTTTCGATCGTACAAATATTTCATTCTTTAATCTCTATTCTCTCGTCCATCTACTCATTTCATAGACCTCTTCGTGTATCTACGACATCGATGAGAAAGCGAGGAGGACGTCAGGAGAAGAAGGAAGCCAGTAGAAGAAAAAGGAAACCTTACGTAAAGAAGAGACGTCACGGTACTTGATCGACGTGGAACCCACTGCCTCCGACAGCATCGGGAGACATCTCGTCACCACCGACATCGGATAAAGGATGGTTATATCTAATCATGCCTGAAGAACTTCGTCGCCGTCTCTTCAGGGGCATTTTCGGCAACAGTGAATATCAATGCGCTCCTCACTTTTCCTCAGACGTCGCAACATCACGAGCTCCAAATCCATGTTCAAATTGAGCAAATTTTTTGTCGTCAATTACTCAGATCATATATCAAAACTTTTAGTACCTTAGTTCGCTAGATTTACATTTTTTCGAATAAGTTGTGTCTTATTGCAAGAGCAATATGTGATGAGTATAGTCCATCAAACGTAAAGCTATCTTATTGCTTTTAAACTACTATAATATCCTAAAACAAGATGATGATGATGATGATGATCATAAACAAAACTCATAGAAAAGATAAGAAACAGAATAATATACAAGGTAATACATATAAGATGAAAATAGTAAATAAAAAATATGTATGCAACTTTAACTTCAACATAATTATCGAAATGTCACCAGAGGTTTTCAATAAGATTATGAAACAAACAAGGCTAAAAATAAGATGGAAGAGATGTGGTTTGTTCAGATTTCCACAAAGAAGAGAAATGTAGAAATCAGGAAGATTACTGCTCTAATAGAAATTGGTATAATGAGAATACAAATAAAAACCTGAACCCCTATCAAAGAGCATATAATAAGAAGTGTGAAAGTTATAGCTAAACAATAAACAAAACTCAAAAACAAATCTTATATATATAACCAACCCAGAAAAGGCCAAGCATAGCAACTACAAAAGAAAACACAGGAAATAGAGAAACTTCAAAATGATTAAACAGACACAAACGAAAACCTACAACACATACTCTCTCAATATAAGAAGTTTAAGAAAGAAAATTGATGAACTAGAAATCAGAATTACAGAAAAAAATATCCACATGTCATCATCTTAACAGATCATCATCATAATCGTTGATCTTGGTTTTCATTATCAGGTTGTTGTTGAGTAACTTTATTTTTATTTTTATCGGTTGCAGCCGATACAAATAAAGTTAGTCTTATCGTTGATCTTGGTTGTCATTTCCTTGTCGTTATCTCGGCGCTATAGTTGTCGTGTTGTTACTTCCGTCTTCCTAATCGTTGACTACCTCTCCTTTAGTCGTTGACATGAATAAGTCCGATCCCTCATAGTCGTTGCCTCGTCGTTACTCCCGCCTATCTGGACGTTCATTCTCTCCCATTTAGTCTTTCGACACCATCAAGTCCAAGCCATCGTAATCGGTGTCTCGTTGTTGTTTCCGTTTATCTAGTTGTTAATTCTCCCCTTGTACTTAAGCAGCTAACACCACTAACTCCAATCCTTCGTAGCCCTAATATGGTCACTAAAACACCCCAATAATAAAACCCATATGAATCTTAGAACCCCTAGTCTGTATTTCTGAAGATGGCCAGAAAGGGTTGAAACTATAGTCACCATGTAACGGTTGACTCAATCAATCTATTGAAGTTTCTTAATAAATCTCTAAATAAATTTGCTTTAAAAACCAATTAAAGATTTTTATTACGGTAAACAGCTATATAACTAGATGTCTGTATTCATACACAAAAAATAAGTCGACAGTTAATGCTATTGAAAAATTTGTTAAAGGTACTTTCGAAAACTTTGGGGAGGGAGAGTCTCAAGTGCCTGTTATTTGCGATCTCAGCAAAGCATTTGGAAGTCTGTGTTTGCTGAGATCGTATTTAAGCGATAGGTATCAGTAAATTAAATTTAAAAATACAATCTCAGACAAAAAATATAGAAGGGTCGGTAGCGCAAGGGTTTATACTTGAATTCTTAATGTTCCTGCTCTATATCAATGATTTGCGGTTAGTGTCCCAGGTGGCACACAGCTCTATGCTGACGAATAAGTGTAGAGGGCTAAACTTCGAGGATACTCTGAGACTGTCAAATGAAGCTATGATTAGGCTGATCAGTGATTCGCCACTAATCAGCTCTATTTGAACAGAGAAAAGAATAAAAAAATATTTTCAGTGATATGAATTCGAATGAAAAGGTCACTTTTCTGGGCGTAGAATTTTCCTGCTCAGAAGTTTATCTTCTAAAGTATCATTCTCAGTTCTGCTCACTACTTATTTTGCCTGTGTGCACTCGATAATAGCTTATTGTATTATAGTATGGGGCCATTAAGCCCTTGGATTTTCGTACGAGTAGTTGCAAACCTTTATTATATTCAACCTTGTTTCTGCTCTTAACATAATTATTGCACCATCGTTCCTTATCTTTTAGTGTAATGTGGAGAAAAAAAATTAAGATGCCTTCTAGCGCCAGAATATGGTTCATAACATAACCATGTTACGCGAAAATAATAATATATGCCTTAATCGCTACCATCTAAAATCACAAAATTGATCAAATCATCTTGGTGTGAAATTCCAGTCACCTACCATTATCCATCAGAAACCAAGCACTGAATAAATTTAAAGAGATGGTTCAGAAACATCTAATAGAAGAAGCATATTACGATTATAACGAATTTAGGGGTCCCACAAGACTGTAAATGATATTTTCATATACGGCACAATAAATGTACTTTACTTTAACGATTTGTGTCAAGTAGCTAAATATTTAATTTATTTTGCAAAATATAAGATTGTCATTTCATGAAAATGAAATCAATTCCACATACTACCAAACGCAAGAAATGCCGGACAAAATAGATTAATCCACAACGCATGCTTAAACTGTAATAGGATCCCGGAAGGAATAAACTCTCCCCCAACATCAAAACATTTAAAAAGAAAATAGAGGAATACATCGAAAAACGTCACCAAAACATAATATACTATTAAGTGTGTTCAATCTAAGTGTCTTTCAATTTTGTATTTTTCTTAAAATTCCATCGTGTGCAATTATTCGTTAAATACCTATTATTAGCTAGTTATATTAGTTACATTATTGTAATTACAAATAATTATATTATTAGTTAAATTTAATCTCACCGCTAGATTTAAAAATTGTGTTGTAACTTGATGTAACCCCTAGCGGTTTTTTTGTTTATAAAATAAATAGAAAAAAAATAAACAAGACAAAATTTATCACAAAATGTTTACCTTGGTGTACTTTTGTTGCCATAATAATTAAGAGAAATACAAACAGTTTCATCAGATGATAGTATGTGTTGATATGCAAATTCCACTTTTTGATCAGATGCTGATGGCATAGCATCGCGGTTTTGAGAATAGTATTGCTTTCGTCTTTCGGTTTCATCTGCAATTTTATAACACTCACTTTTAGAAATTACGTAAATGGAATTTCTTAATTAATAATTAATCATTTTCATCGTCTAATCCTCACATAAAATAAAAAAATACATTAAAAACATAAATGCTCCCTTTAACACATTTTCTAAATAAAAGCAAATACACAATAAGAATTACACTAACTAAAAATTCAAACTTAAGAAAACTTTTGTTTAGAGCACTTACTTTGAAACAATCTTGGCACTAGTTTATAGACTATATCCTGTTTTATTTTATCTGGCTTAATATTGAGCAATGGTTTGGTTTTATGTATCTGTATATCACACACTGGACAATATTTATTTAACTGCAGATATTTGACTATACAGCTTCTGCAAACTACAAAATAACATTTGCAATAAGTAAGGATATCCTAGACAGTATAAAAATTTCTAATCTTACATGTGTGGAGACATTCTGTAATAGTAGTAGCATCAATAAAGTAACCTTTACATAGATAGCATGTGATCAAACGATTCAATGTAGTTATTTCAATCTTTCCCGGTTTTTGCATGATTCCAAGCTTTTTATTCGCTTGGTTTACATCTCCTAGTTCCTTTTGGACCATAAATACGTCTGCAATATAGCGTTTTGCCCATATTGGTTATAACATGACCTAAAAACTATTAGCCCATTTTAACTTTTCTCTACGCAACACACATAAAAATATTAATTTTCTATAGTAACTAACTCTAGAATTTTCTGTTTCAAGACTTTTTAGAAAAGATTTCTTGTTATTGTTTACTCGAGAAAATTACTGTTTTGACATTCGAAAGTGGCATTTTGTTTGACAGGTCGTAAATTCATTAAAATGGCGTCATAATTTTAATATGCGTTGTTATGAACGCTTTATTTCTCATACTACGTTGCTACGTGTATGCTAACGTCTTTTAATCGTTGAAGTTCATTAGAATAAAACGAATTTTTGTTTTGGGATGCTCAGATACTTTATAATAATTTTATTAACTTAGAAAATAATTTAAAAATTTATTATAATTTAATGACATCTATTTGTTTAAAAAAAATAGCAAAGAAACGTAATACGCGCGTTAATCAGGATTACAGAATAAATTAAGAATTGATAATCTAGTTCTAAATCCTGTTCATACAACATTTAATGGATTCTAAATTTACACGACCACTTTAGAATTAAATAAATACATAACAAAAGTTATTTACCCAATATTATTGAAGTATTTGAAGGAGAATTTAAAATTAAAATAAAATATTCCTTATTAAGTTTAATTTATTCTTCATTTAAATTGAATGTATGGATTAGAATTGAGTGCAAATGATCGCAATTAGTCACTCGATAGTCATATTGGTTTTCTTTACAAAACTATATAGTTTGGCGACATCTATAAACTACATGAAATTTAATAATCCAATTGTTCCATTAGACAGCATCAGTTATCAGGTCAGCAAAGCTATCGCATATTCGTTTATGAAAAAATGACGAGATAACTTTCTCTCTCACGTTTCCCGGGTTCTTCAACTACCGTGAGTATCATCATTGAATATAGATTATAAATGAATATAAATTCAATGGTATCATGTTGAATCCATGGACATTTCAAACACTTAACATGACTAGTATAGCATTTGTCTCAAGAATTATAAAGGAGGAAGTTTACAACTGAAAGTGCCCAATCCGCTTAAAACACTGATGTAAATTCTTCTTCTTCTTCTATTATTTAACATTGCTCTTTTCCGCTTAAGGCGTATATCTTTTCAAACATTTAAAGTTG
This sequence comes from Adranes taylori, assembly GCA_009867245.2. NCBI lineage: Eukaryota > Metazoa > Arthropoda > Insecta > Coleoptera > Staphylinidae > Adranes > Adranes taylori. Next base: position 7,463 of record WYDF02078113.1, on the reverse strand, counting down.
TGAACAACTAAGTTCATAAAATTTTAGTCTATCTAATTATTTAGTCTAGCCATTATATTTATTTGTAATTTTAATAATTGTTCTTCTGCGTCTAATAGTTTTAATTTTAATATAATTATTTTAAACTGATTTATTCGTCACATTACACAAACCATTAAAAAGGTAAAAGCTGATAAAGTTTGTTTTACACGCGAACCACCATATATGGCTGCATACGTGAAGTTAATTACATGTGATTGACTCAAAATTGTCAATGTGATTAGTTCAAAAGTCGTTCTTTCCGCTATATCACTCACAAATAATGGTCTGAGTATTTCTAAATGGTTTAAAATTACGGCAAATAGTCACTCCAACGGTTATTGATCTATTAAAAATATATTCAATCTTTTGGCTGGGCGTTTTACGTGATAAACATTCCCAATAAAACGAAAAGTTAATTGAAAGAACCATTAAGTGAAATATATAAGAAATGAGTTTTTTGGAAATAGAATATCCTTGGCAATACAATTTTCCCCCCTTTTTTACATTACAACCTCACACAGCAACTAGATTAAAACAGTTAACAGCATGGAAAGGTATTATTTTGGAGTTTTGTAAAGTCAATAAACTATGTGTACTAGATGTACGAGAATCATCTGACCTTCCTGTTTTCCATAACACAAAAATAAATCGGATATTAGCACGCGATTCCATATTAACTATTTTGAATGAGTTACAATTATCTGGAAATGCTACTCCTTTGGATAAATTAAAGAATCGTTGGGAAATTTATTGGCATACCTTAGATGAATGGGGAGCAATAATTTATAATTATGTTAGAGATAATAATATGTTAAATACTGTTTTAACTTTATATGAATTACAAGAAGGTGAAACGAATGAAAACAACAAGTTCTACAAGCTTAAGACTGAAATTACAATAAAAATATTAAAGTTACTGGAAGAACAGGGAAAATGTGAATTAATTTTATTGGATGATCAACAAGGAGTTAAGTTCTTTTAAGTTATCAATGTTTTCAATAATAATTCTGGTGTGCTAGGAATCATAATTTCCGTTGTAATTATTATGTTTTCCAAAGTAAATATTCAATACCGTTTATGTTTTAATTATAATTTAAGCCAATAAGCTAAAATAATTGTAGTAAGTGTTTTCTTTCAACTTACATTCTGAACAATAAATTTTTTATAAGCATTATGTTCACATTTCTATATTTAGCAAATTAACCTTGTTTGCAAATTTAAGCTTACATATATAATGGATGAAAACCTGTTTGAAACGAGCATGTCACTCTTTTGTAAAATCTTGAACTCACATTCCGAACAATTACATGGTTCATCTCCTGTTCTTTTAAGTAAAATATTCTTTTACGATTTTTAGCGGAATAAAGTTAAACAAAATAAAAAAATTAAACATCTGTTAACGGCCCTGCTCATGTACAATCAAGCAAACCCAAATCCTTTCTTTTATTTTAAAGACTATATTTTAATTTAAATTCGCGACAGAATTTCACAAGGAGGGTGGAGTTAATTGTGCTTAAAAAAAGGAGAAGCAGAATCTTAAGTCCTTTTTGATAATGGATGTGTAAATACAGTTGAAATGGACGTAAAGAGATTAAATGCATTATGTGTTGATATATTTGAAAAATATGATGGCGTAGATTCTAATGTGTTAATTGCAAGTTACTTTTTACTATAAACTAGTTATTAATCTGGAAAAGGTGATAAGTCATACGTAAAGTAATAAGCAAATTTTGGAATTCGTAACTTCAAACATGATAACCAGTGACGAATAGAAAAAAAAATACTTAGGTGTATAATTATTTTTGTAAACCAAGATATATATTATTGTACCTATTTTTGCAAAAAATATCAAATTCATGTTTATTTTAAGTTACTAATTCTACTATAAATAAGGCATAAAAAAAAAACTCATAAATCTACAATAAGTGGAAAACACTATAATACAAAAAGTAAAACCATGAATAGAACAAGCTGAAGAGGCCTAAACCTTATATGCACGTATCTCCACTGCGCTAGTTCTCTTACGATCACTATGCTCTGCAATGCATCCTTCAGTATTGTGTGTGCATTTGTCCTAGTAGTGTCGATTTTTCAGTTGTTTTGGGTGATTTTGACCCCACCACAGTTTTAGGTTTTTTTGCTCCTAAGTACTAATTTTTACCTATCTAACTAAAGTTAAGAGTTCTTTACAAAATTCCCACATTTTTACGTATGCATGTGCAACATTATATGTTTGGGATAAATATGAGTTTTACTCAGCTTTGATTCCTATTTTTCAAGTTTAACATTATGCCGTCTTGGGAACAGGAACAAAAAGTTCTAATAAAGCTTTGGACGGAAGTATCAGACTCCGACTTGGTAGATTTGAAAACTGAAAGCGAATCTGAAGATGATATTGTACAACAATCAGACCATAACTCTGACTCAGAAGAAGATGGTGTAGATTTTACTGTCCAAATCTAAAAACAACCGCCGTAAAAATTAATCGAAAGAAAACCTGACACACAATGTCAACAACAACGTTCCGAGAACAACTTATCTCGTATATCCCACATTTCTGATGATCCTCAACTATTGACGTCTAATGAACTCCTTGCAAGTCAAGAGAATGCAAGTTTTATATAGAAAGAGAACGTAAGACTAAATGGGGAAACAATTATCCTAATAAATCCGTAAGAACCAGGAAGTAATTAATTTCTCACATTACTGAAATCAATTAAATTTTTCTTACGGAAAACTTTCCTGAATTTCCTAACATTTTTCCTTCCTTCAGGAAATCAATTTTTCCTTCCGTGTGAAATGTAAAACTTTTTCATGTTTAGAACATAAATTTTTGCTATGAATGTGCAAATGTCGATGAATAACTTTTTTTTATATCAATTCTGTTGTTTTTTTTTCGTTATTAGTATGTCTACTTAACGAAATAAAACTAATAAAATGTAATGGGCATTTTATTTATTTAAAGATTGTGTTTTATACAACTAACCCTTTTTTGCATGTATATTTCAAATATATGAAAATATCCGTCAAAAAGCACATCAACGTTACGTAATGTTTCATAGAAAGTTATCAAAAAATTTTTTATTTGTAACGTTAGAAAAAAGTTATAAATCCAAATGAATGATATATAAATCCACCACACAGTCGCCGGGTTAAATCAACACCACCTAGAATACAAGGCCTAGCAACAGAAATTCTGACGTCACCACACCTGGGCCGAATCGCACTAACCAAATCATAATGTACTTTGTTAATATGTAAATGTTGTTAAACGAGAGAACTATTAGCAAAATTAATTGCAAATAACATAGAATACATATAATATTTGGTAAATATAAACGGATACAAATAACTTTTACTATTCACAGTAGACTATCTACTGAAGTTATAATTCAAAAGATTTTAATTTACTAATCATAAAAACATGAGCACTTTTAGCTAAATTTTCTTCGTTAACAGACATGCCTACTATATTATCTGCTTTGAAATTAAAATTTTCGTTAATATGAATATCATCCAATAAAAAAAATTGTTTAATCATCAAGGGAGAGGAAGTTAAATTGCTTAGATACCTATATAATGTAAGAAATATTTAGAAGTCTGTTCAATACTTAATGTAAAATTATTGCAAACATTTCTGAGTGTAGGAACACTACATGCGGTTGATATGCATGCGGTGAAATAGAATGAAGCAATGAACTAACTAATAACTATCTACATTAATATTAAATAACTATTAATTTCAATACAGCATTGCGGTTATACTTAAATAACAAAAGAAAAACTGTATACATTTTTTTAACTACTAAGCAATTCTCACTAATAGTGCAATCTTTTATTTTGAATTTTAGTTCTTTTAGAGTATTAATTTTCACTTTTGTTCAAAATTTTCTGCTTCAATATTGTCTATAGTGGCATTTTCCATCGCTGTGTTCCATACGTTCTCATATATCATTTGGACTTCCTCGAAAGCCTGTTGTTGATGTGGACAGTTTGGTAATTTACTTGGAACTACACCTACATAGAAATATAGATTTTAACATCACATATATTAATATAATTCTAAAAATGTTTTACCTGTTTAAGTCTTGGCTTGGTATAGAAAGAGGAACAGTAACCAATTAATCATTTTTCTCATCAAACATACTGACTGTTCTTTCGATATGCTGATTTGTAAAATGTAGCTCGCAAAGCTATCGAGAAATAACTGTTCGGTTAGCATACATTATAATTTCATTTCTAACTTGAATAACCTACCTTAGAATGTTTTGTAACTTCATAATTATCCCTACAAATTGATCTGAAACATTTAATTCATAAATCATCAACTGATGGAAATTAAAACACGCTCGCTTTAGGCCCATCTTTATAAGTGCCTCTACAGGCGGGAACACATCACTTATACGGCATTTATAGTATCTATATTAATGATTATAGCAACTAATAAATTAATCATTTATAATCTGCATATAATCTCCAAACGTAGACTGGTAAATACAATTACACTGGCCCATATACTATGACGTCAGCAGCGAACAGATGTATGTTGCCAGGCCTTCTTATACGTGGTGTTTGTTAAATATAATGTTCTTTCAATTAAGTGTTAAGCGGAACGGATGTTGTAATACTGTATTATATGTCCACATCTTCATATCCCAATTAATTAAAGTACCAGACGTAGTTATATTTGTCGTGCAATTTGGTAGTCTAAACGTACAAACAATAATAATTTATAGTTTGGACAAGGACAAAATTTACGTTTTACATGCATTTTTTTTATAGTTATAATCATAACGGAGCTTATAACGTCAAGCTATTATAAAACTGCCGTATAGAAAATTGTCAAAACCCAGGAGGTTATAGTCTTATACAGTTTGCCCAAGGACATAATAGTCTTATAATTTTATAACTACACGGGACTTATAACTATACCTTTTTCAAAATCTATACAGCTAAAAAATCTATAATCTATACAAAATCTATACAGGCTATCTGAGGAAGAGTTAATAGTTAATGGAATGCCCCAATATGCCGATGACATTATTATTCATCCGGGTGGGAATAGCTTCGAAGTTGTTCTAGATTTGCAAGGCTCTTTTAATCAGATAGAAGAAGCTTTGGAAACTCAGAGCTTTAATAGCTCTGGAACTGTTGCTGTCAACAGCCAAGTGTTCATCACTCAACATTTAAACATCTTTGATGAGGGTACCGAAATCCCTAAGCTGGACAAACACAAGTATTTAGGAGTATGGTTCGACTTCAAGTTAAAATTTCATTATCAGGTAGATATCGTCTGTGCTTCATCGGTTAAATAAAATCATGTTCTTAAGTCCCTCACTGGGTAAGCTCACCGTAAGATATTACTCACCTTTTATAAAAGTTCTCTTATACCGGCAATTGAATATGAGGTTCCGATATACTTAGACTGTGCGAAAAATCTTCATCTAAAAATGCAGAGAATTCAGTATAATGGCATCAGAATCTCCTTGAGACATATGCGCTCTTCTCCGGTTGCGGCTATGCTAGTGGAAAGTGGGGAAATTCCCATTGATCTCAAAGTGGAAAAATTAACTGAATGATACATTTTAAGCTCATATTCGGTCCATCCAAAAATTATTGAACATATTCGGAATCTATATTCATATGTTTTCCATTTTCCTAAATATTTTGATAAGCCCCTTCCTATCTTGCTGTCCTCGTTCTCCGAAGCCCCGAATTTCTTTAATTTCTAAAATAGTGGAGTATCTCCATTCTGCTTCAAGTGGGCTGTCCATTCTCAAATTTCTGGGCAACAAATCATGAGAATTATGGGCAATCCGGACGATCTTCCTCAAGTGGTTGTTTATATGTTTCTGGAGCTTATTATTAATAAATTATTGTTACACTCAGAGTTTTATACTGATTGCTCGGTTTTTATACTGATTGCTCCCCGACATCGTTTTCATTTAGAGAAAAAGTCTCCATACTCACAACATTAACTAATGCGGTAATCTTCCTCCCCATGTTTCAATCTTTTATTCGTATGCATATGCTATTAAGTCTGCATTTCGCATAATAATCCAACATAAAATTCCTCAGTCACATATTTCTTCCGACTCATGGAGTATTTTCATATGTTTAAAGGAAACCAAAATCGATAGCTCAGCTTATAGGATTATTTTAGAAATTGAAGATTCTGTTCATGCAGCCCATAAGGATCATATTAAAATCAGTCTCTGTTGGATTCCTGAGACAGAGATAGAGACAGAGACATTCCTGCAACATAATGGTATTTTAGGCAATGAACGAGCTGATAATTTGGCAAAAAAGACTAAGAGAATCATATTCAAAATTTGCGGTGCACCCCTCATCTTTTTATAACACAATAAGGGACACAATAACATCCAGGAAAAATGGCAGAGTCGTGGAACTCTTCCTTGAAGAAGGGAAGGAGGTTTCATTAATCATGACATCTGTCCTAGCAAACAAATATTCTTGGTTCATAAAAAATGATATAAGTGATAAAGGTAAGGTTTCTATATTATAAGTTTCTATATTACTTAGATTGGGGCATGGCCTCTAGCCTGAATATAAATTCAGAAGCGGATAGTCCCGATTGCGAGTGCGGTAACATTGGTTCGTTGGAGTACTTGTTCTTTGGCAGCCTGCGATTTAAAGTTGAAAGTACATGTCTCAAAGCCGAGTTACACAGAGAAAAAGTCCCTTCCCCTTTTTCTATAAATCAGATATTAATCAATCCTAACCAAAACATCTGTCACTTCATTATGAGGTTCCTTAAGAAATGCAAAATAAAACTGATTATAAAATAAGTCTCCCATTTTTCCTTTGAGCTTTCTGTTTCGATTTAAACAAATTACTAATCCTCAATCCTCCAAAGGGAGTGGAGTTTAGTGGGTAAGAATCCCACACAATTGGTTGCATCGGGCATCCTTTGTCTATGAAGATTCTTCACTTCCTACGCAAAAAAAAAAATCTTGAGGCCACTTTCTGCTTTGTGTAACGGTTCGCCGAGGCCTCGGGTTAAGAAGATATGTTCTCCTCTGTATCCTGGGTTAGCACTAACTAGTTCCTGTGTTATCTAACCTCTCGTTCATATTAGGGATTCTTATCCTCATTTTATATAAATAAAATATAAAGTATAATAAAGAAAAAGCATGTGAATTGTGATTGATCCGTCAAGGTAACGAAATATTACAAACACAAGATCTGATAAACATGGAATCCTGTATAAAAACGCATTAGATGAGACAGAAAACGACTAGATCCAACATCCAAAGATCTACTAATAGGGAATATCACAACTACAATACCAGTACTAAAAACGACATACACCTCAAACAAGGGAAAAATTCAATAAAATTTAGAACACTGAAGATATACAATAACGTTCCTGAAAATTTTAAAATAACATGAAACAATTCAAAACAGAAATAAAAAAACAG
>WYDF02078102.1:0-11228 GCA_009867245.2 Adranes taylori | reverse complement strand
TCGACATATTTTGTGTCCGATACATATTTTTAGATATAATACAATATTTCTGGTTAACTGAATCACTCTGTATATATATATATATATATATATATATATATATATATATGGTATACGAATGATATAGGATTCATGTTTTCAGATTTTTTTTATTTCACCTTAGCCTTAGTACGTCTCTTGTATTCATATCATCGCAAACCGTTTATACGCAACTCAAAGAAGGGCGATGCGAAATAAGTGAGTGCAAAGAAATTTTTCTTAGTGAAAATTTTAAAAGAAGGGTGTATTTTTCGGTGTCTGTCTGTACGGATGTGCGTATGTTCAAGAATTACTCCTAACATATTGAACCAATTTGAATGACATTTGGTACACAAATACACACGATAATTCCTCAAAAGCGATTATTTCATTTTTATTATAAATTCAATATGGCGAAAATGCACCATTTTTTTCACAATAAATTTAGTTGTCAAACTAGGAGGCTGAAATTTTGTGTCAAACTAAGAGTGCCTCGTATTATGCGTCGCATAAAAAACCCAATGTCTCTAGCTTCTACACAACGCGACATTACCACGTTCAAAGTTTGAAAGTATTTTTCAACTATAAAAGATAACACATTCGAGTAAACTGTGTTTAATAGTCTATCTGAAGCCTCATTCGATTTTATTTCAAACAGTTTTTTATAAAATCCCAATTTAATATATATACGAGGTATTCTTTTTAAAAAGTTTGCGGTCCATTTTCTCGAAATCTTATCAGGAATTTTTTTCAGTCTAAGGCATGAAGCGAGGTTAAAAAATCGCACACGTAACCTTGGGAGTAATTTGACTTCGAAAAAAAATGTTCTTCCTTAAGATCTCGGCTGCGATGAAACTTGTTAAAAATGAAACCTGGAGAGCTTATGTAGGTCTAAGGGACTTCAATTCCGCCAATGTGACCCACTGAATATACTGAACCAATTTTAAGCAAAAACAAATTATTCTAAAACTTCTTAGAAACAGCCTGCATATTTTATACTGTTTAAAAGCCATTCTAATCCTATTTAAAATGATATCATATATGAGGGGTCTAACTCTTATCATTTACATGTTATGATCCTTAATATCTTAAAATTTCTCAACTTGTAGCCATGGCCACCAACATTCAACAATCATATTACATACATGTAAGGCCTACATAATAGCACATATTTCTAAAGTTACAGGAAAAATTATTCTACGTTGTATGAGACAAATAAGCTATGTTTTTGCAATTGAATAAATGTTGTTATCAGTGGCGGGTGCACATTATAGTTTTGGGAGAGGTTCAAAACGATTATTTATTGAGAAATTCAGTTTTAAAGATAAAAAACAGAAATTTCGCTCGCATATCTCGTATTATACGTCAAATCAAAGTAAGTGGTATAGAACGCGACGTTGGTACATTTAAAACTTTAGAAATTTTTAGATAAATTTCAGGAACTATAAAAGATTGAATACTTGAAAAAACTTTATTATATAGGCTACGAAAAGCTCGTTCAGTTTTATTTGAAACATTTTTTCTAAAACTACAATTTAATATATATGCAGGGTATTTTTTGTATGGTAAACTTTGCGATCCATTTACTTGAAACCGGTACTAAAGTAAACATCTCGGGTCCTATGAAAGTTGAAAAAATAAATTTAGGGAACAATTTTGCTGAATTTGGGGAACAACTTGGGGAACTTGGGAAATAAAATTTAGGTCAGGGACCTCAATTTTGCGCAAAGTGGACACGAAGAAAAAGTGACTCAAAAACGGTAACGGGGAAAAGTGAAGTCGAGACGGCAGCAGACTACACCAAAAAGGACGAATTCATTAGGCAAAGGCAGTCTGAGGTACGTAAATTAGCTGAAAAGTGAATCAAAAGAGGTTGTAAGCCATTCCAAACAGGTTGTTTTGTTTACCCTAAACACTATTGTGCTAATTGAATTTAATAGGTGACTTAAAAGGTGACAGTCAAAACTAAAAGGTTCAACTTTTATTTTATGCAAGATGTAACAAAACGTAGGACTTCCAGTATATGAAACATGAGGTGACGAGCATGTCCACGAATTTTTCAATTGAAATTTTATAACTACCAAATGAACTTTGGTTTTAATAACTGAACTTCAGCACATATAAAATTAATTTCATTTTTACGAATTTAATTCAGCAACTATCAAGTGAAATTCGGTTGTTACACATGAAAATCAGCAAATATAATATGAATTTCGGTTTTTACAAATGAAATTCAGCAACTTTTAAATAAAATTCGGTTCCTACATATTCAACATATTCAGCAACTATGAAATGACATTTGAAATTCAGTACAAATGAAATTCAGCAAGTATAATATCAACTTCAGTGTTTACAAATAAAATTTAGCAACTACGAAATAAGATTCAATAACTCCCAAGTAAAATTAGACTTTAACAAATGGATATCAAGAAGTATATTATGAATTTTGCTTTTTATCTTTCTTTCTGTATGTATAGATATAAGAAAGATATAAGAATCATGTTTTGAGGATTTTTTCTATTTCATCTTAATACGTTTCTTGTATTTATATCACTGCAATCCGTTTCTACGTAATTCAGATAGGGGGTCATAAGGAACAATACACCGCAAATAAAATTTAAAAAAAAATTTCATTTTTTGTGCGTATGTATGTTCAAGAATTACTCCTAATCTATTTGACCGATTTGCATGAAAGTTGGTTCATTTTTGCACACTAGTCTTTCGCAAAAGTCGTTTTTCATTTTTTTCATAAATCCATTATGACGAAAATGCGCTATTTTTTACAAAAAATCAGTTTTCAATCTAAGAGGCTGAAATTTTACGCACACATAGTGCCTCGCACTATGCGTCAAATAAAATAGTCCCAAGTCGCTATCCTGAACAAAACGTGACGTTGCCATGTTCAAAGTTTCAAAATATTTGTCAATGTATCTCAGAAACTTAAAAGACAGTAGATTCGAATAAACTTTATTTTATAGGCCCTTTGATTTTATTTGAAACATTTTATTCTAAAACTGCAATTAAATAGGGTGTTATTTTTTGAAAATTTTGCGGTCCATTTTCTTGAAAATGTTCCCGATATATTTTTTAAATTTCTTGAATTGAAAGATCTTTTAATATTTAAGGGATAAAGCAACTTTAACAAAATCTTACACGAAACTATTTTTTTTCTGTTTTTCTCTAAATATCTCGGTTACTATGAAAGATGGAGAAATGAGATGGGTGCGTATGTAGGTCTAAGGGACCTCAGTTCTACCGATGTGAAAAAAATCAATATTCTGAAAGAATTCTGAGCAATAAAAAAATTCAGGACAATTTTTAGTAACACCCTGTATATTTATATACATTTTAACATCCCTTGTGATTCTTTATAATGATATTGCACACGACAGGAATAACTCTAACCCTTAATAACTTAAACGGGTATGGCCCTTAATGACTTAAAACTTCCCAACTTGTCTCCATGACCACCAACATTCAACAAAAATATATACATGAACATTATAATTTTGGAATGGGTTCAAAATGAATACTTTATTCAGAAACTCAGTTATAAAACTAAAAGACTGAAATTGCGCTCACATATAGAATCTGGAATTATACGTCGAGTGAAATAAGTGCCATGCCTAAAACTGGTGTAGAATGCAACTTTGCCAACTTTAAAGTTTTACAAACTTTTCGATATATCTCAGGAACTATAAAAGGTTGGATATTTGCAAAAATTTTATTGCATAGGCTACCAAAAGCTCGTCCAATATTGTTTAAAACATTTTTTTCTAAAATTACAATTTTACATATTCACAGGGTGTTTTTTATTTTGTAAACTTCGCCATCTATTTTCTCGAAAACACCTATTAAGTATGTCCGTTCCTATGAAATTTAAAAACATAAAACTTGTGCTAAATGTGTAAAATCCAGGGACCTCAATTTTGTGCAAAGCTGCCACGCTGGCAAAACTGGGGAAGAAGTGAGTCAAAAGCGGCAGCGGGAAAACGTATGTCAAAAATGACAACATGCCGCGCGAAATTATTTGCACCGTATGCAAAGATGGGGAACAGGGAATTAATGGATTCGCAAATTCGTGCGTAATCATATTCACAAGGCCAAGACTGCTTGTTTAGAAATTAGTCGAAAAGAGACTCAATATCGATCATAGGCCATGGCAAATCGGACAGCGTCCGAATCGCAGGCAAATGCTGGAATCGGGGGATCCATGTGTGGGCGATTTATAGAGTAAAATAATGTTGTTTAGTTTACCCTAAACAATTATTCTGCTAATTGAATTTAATAGACAAGTTATAAGGTGAGAGTTATAATGAAGAGTTCAACTTTGCATTTATGCAAGGTATAACAAAACGTAGGTCTTCCAGTATATAATAGATGGGATGGCGATCACGTGCATGAAATTTTACAAATGAAATTCAGCAACTGTTAAATCAAATTCAGTTTTTACAAATAAAATTCAGCAATGTAACTTTCAGCAAATAAAATTAAACAACTTGACAAATAAAAATTGACTTTAAAAAATGATGTTTAACAAGCACAATATAAATTTTGGTTTTTGCAAATGAATTTCAGCAAGTATCAAATCGTCTTTTAAAAATGAAATTTGATGTTTCACAAATACGAACTCAGAACAACGATATAATAAAACTTCTGGAGTAACTTTTATTCAAATTATATTCGGTCGACAAATTAATTTTACAGACTAAATTCAGCAATTATCAAATGAAATTCGCTTTCAACAAATGAAATGCAGCAAGTATGATGATGTGAATTTCTGAAATGAAATTTACTAACGATGAAATAAAATTTGATTTTCTAATGAAATTCAACAAGAATAATACAAATTTTTATTTTTACAATTAAAATTCATCAATTATGAAATGAAGCTGGGTTCTTGAAAATGACATTCTGCAAATTTAATATTAATTTCGGTTTCTAGAAATAAAATTAAACTAGGAAATATAATTTGGTTTTATAAATAAAAATTAGCAACCATAATATGATTATTATTTTTTACAAATGAAACTGAGCAGGCTTGAAATAATATTTGGTTTTTACAGTTGAATTTTAGCAACCATCCAGTGGAATTCAGATTTCGTAATTTGTAATTAAAATAACTTTAATTTAAACCTCTGAAAAAATTTCATTTCATATTGCTGAATTTCATGTGTAGAAATCGAAATTCAGACTATACCTGCTGAATTTCATTTGTAATAATAATAATAATAATAATAATAATAACACTTTTCACTCTATTTCATCCAAAATCCACCTCTATTTCCTTATACTTTCTATTATACAGACTTTCTCTTATCTTGTCGCTACTTTCTTGCATTATCACATCCTTCAACATTTTTTCTTCAGCATATATTACCTTTTCTCTCGACTTATCTCCCACTCTCCATGCATACCTACATTCGCGACCACGCTCTCCCCCACTCTCACGTTCCAATCACCCGTTATTACTATTCGCTCATACTCGTTCTTCCATCCCTCCATTCTCTCACCCAGTTCCCTCATATATTCCTTCCATTCTTTGCTCACAGTACTACTATAATACACCATTTTTCCTCTCCTATCACCATTTCGACACCCCTCACCCCCTCCATCTCACTCGTCCTCACTTCATTATTCTCCAATCCTTCCCTCACCCCTACTATAACTCCTCCACTCGCCCTCTCTCTAGCACTTTTCTTCCTGGCCCCCTGAACTACCCAACTGTACCCTCCCGGCAAACCATCTCTTATATCGTTCCGTCGTTCTATTTCCACCCATGTGTCCACCATGCCTATAACGTCATATTTCCTTAAATAACCCACAAACGCCGCATCTCCAAATTTTCCTACTACCCCTGCCACATTCCAACATACACTATACCATTTTAATCCTCTTTTCCCTGCTTCTCCCTTTTTTCTCTTCCACCTATCATTTCCCATTTCGTATCACGCTTCCCTACCAACCCCCCCCCCTCCTCCTTCTCCTTCTTCCTCACCCATTTATTCTCCCCCTTCACCCCCCCCCCCCCCCTCCTTCCAATGTTCCTTATCTGGCCTCCATTCAATCTCCATCTTCTCCCCCTCTTTTCTTCCTTTCCTTGTTTCCCCCCACCCACATCTTCTCTTTCAACTTGCTACCCCCCACTCGCCCCCTTCTCCTCTGTTTCTTACTATCCTCTCTTCTTCTTCCAACCCCTTCCTGTCCGCCCCTCCATAAGCCCTCTAATTTACCCTATTTATGATCACATCTCCTCTTCTTACTTTTCTTGCAAAGTCTCCTCTTCTTATTTTTGCTTTACACTTCCTAACTGCTTTTTCAATTTCCCCTCTTTCTCACTCCAAATCCACAACTCCTCTCCTATTGACGCCTTCCTATGTACGCCTTATATGTACGCCACTCTTGTCCTTTCATCGTCTTTTCTAATTTCCCTCACTAACTCCTTAATCTTTTTCTGTATTTCCCTCTCCTTCATCATCAAATCATCATCTATGAAAATCCCCGTCCCTTTCAACATAATTTTCCTACCCATTATCTCTTTTTTCTCGCCCCATGTTTCCAACTTCACTAGAATGGGCCTACTTTTCTTATACCCTTCCATCATTCCCAATCTATATGCTTCCTTTATTTTCGTTTTACAGTACATCTCATTCCACACTATACCTATATCCTCTTCCACACTTCCTCCCTCCTCCTTCATTCCATTTATAATCACGTTACAAATCCTTTCACTTCTTTCCCTCTCGTGCTCTGCGTCCTCCTACCCGTATATTCTTTTCTCTAACTGTTCCTTTTCTAATTTCCACTCTCTTTCTTTCTCCAATACCATCCTTTTCCATTCTTCATTCTCAGTTCTTATTTCCTTCATTTCTTTCATTATCATCCCCATCTGCTTTAACATCTCTTTTTCAAACCTTGTCATCTCCTCTCCCATTTCTAAACCTTCCCCACTCTCCTCAAATTTCTTTTATTAAGCTCTCATTACTCCCAAAACTGCTCTTTTTATGCACATATCTATCCATAATCCCCTTTTCTTCTTTCTTATAAATGGTATCTATCTTATTATATATCTGGTTTTGTATTGTTGCAATCGCTTCAACTTTTCTTATTTTTGAATATTTCTGTACCAATCCGCACAAATAAAGACGTAGTTGACTGTACGACTTATTATATTGTATATCACCTTCTTCTCGCCCCCCTCGTAGCCCGATTTTTCCAGTTGAATATTCGCACCAGGCTGTTTAATAATTTAAACAAAGTATTTAGACACGCCCAAACTATGTGTTGCGTTATACTGTGACACAGCGCGCGCGGACATAAGTAGAAGGCGTATCCTTAAATTTAGCGTTTATTTTTCTTAAGCGGAGCACATATGCTATTTTCGTCATTCGTTTGTTATACTCATAATTAATTTTGTCAAATCCAAACCAAAATTATAAATTATCTTAATTTTATATTATCTTACCAAAGAAATATATTTTTTTTTGTTGTATCTTTTTAATTACACTTATTCTTTAAAGCCATGAACTTTACATCGCGACGTGTTATCATCAAACTTTTTATCACAGATTGTACACGACAGTTTTCTGATTACACAGGTATCAAATTCAGCAATAATCAGCTAGCTTTACTATCTTAAATTATTTATTAATACGATAGGCAAATTTTGCATGTTACCCAACGAGAGAGCGCGAACGAATTCCGAGTTTTGTTAAAACCGAATTTTATTTGATAGTTGCTGAATTTATTTTGTAAAATTTCGTGAACGTGATCGCCACTCCATCTTTTACATACTGGAGTCCTACGATTTGTTATATCTGGCACAAAACAAAAGTTGAACCTTTTAGTTTTGACTATCACTTTATAACTTGTCTTAAATTCAATTTGCAAAATAGTTGTTTAGGGTAAATTAAACAAAACTTGCGTCACCTAAAAATCACCTACGCATTAATGCCCCGGTTCCCGTACTTGATTACGGCGCAGACAGCTTGGCTGTCCGCTGTGCCGCGATCGCAGTCCATTCTTGACTCGCTATTTCTCAGTATTTGCATACGGTGCTGAGAGCTCCGCTGTCCGATTTGCCAAGCTGTCCGCTCTGGCGCGGTCTACTTTGGTTTTTAGCTTACTTTTTCCCCACTGTCATTTTTGAGACACTATTTTCCCGCATCTGCTTTGCGCAAAATTTGCGCGTATTTTCACCATACTGGATGTATAAAAAAAATGAAAAAATCTATTTTGTGGAAGAATTGCGTTCACCTGTATATCAAATTTCATACAAATCGGTTTGATAGGTTAGGAGCAATTCTTGAACTCTCATAAAAACCGAGATACCAAAAACTCCCTGAACCAAAGCTCGTATCCTGAAGCAAAATCTCAAATATCAAACCAAAGTTCTAATCTCTATACAAAAAACCGCAACTCAAACCAATATATTGATTTTCGGGCCAAACGTCACCCAACCCTGAACCTAAAACTCGAATCTCACCACTCTAATCAAATCTCGAACCAAAAGCCAAATCCCTAACCAAAAAATTTTATATCGGGTCGATCTACAAATTGCCCAACCCTGAGGGCCGTCGTTATACTATATAAAAACTCTTGTATTCGAATGCAATAAATCTAATCTCGGTACACAAATCAAATCTCGAGCCAAAAATTCCTCAACCCTAAGGGTCGCCATTTTACTATATAGACACTCTTGTATTCGAATGCAATATTGTGTGAATATTTCAAGTCAATCGATCCAGTACTTTTCGAGTTTTGCAATCAGGAACGTACGCAGGCTTAATTTTTATATATAAGGTTTTTTTCATTTTTTAATTCATTTATTTTTCTTTTTTTGAAATTTTTTTGGTTTTTCGGTTATGGAAATTTTTTTTGGTTTTTAGAAATCATTTTCTTATATATTTTTTGTTTCTTTTTTATATTTGTGTTTTATGTTAATGATTATCCTATGTTTATTTAACGATCTACTGTATTGTTTTACGTAAGTCAATGAATATTTGATTTTTATTGCGAACTTTACCTTCGATAGGATCAACTTGTACTTCTTTTGGATAATTTATTCCATAGCCCCATTTTCCTCCAAACAAGCTACCCGCAACGCTTGCTAACTGTCTCTTTTCGTAGATGAATCGCTTTTCTCGTTCATTGTACGTATAGGTGGCTCCACCTCCATGTGCTGATACATACAACTTTATTGGATGTGGCAATATTGTAGAGGTAAAATCCGATAGAGGATCAACTATGTTTACATCCTGCAATGATTCTATTGTCTTCTGCTCATTTTTAAATTGCTCTAAAGTTGATTGTGAGCTTTCGATATTAATTTCCATTTGTTTGGGTGCATTTGCATGGTGTGCATGAGCATTTAATTCTTTATTCGTAGTTTTTGAAGCAATTACGTTTTCCATAATTTGTTTTAAAACATTGGGTTGATTATAAAATACATTTTTCTTGATTTCTAGGTTATTGGCAGCAAGCTTTTTGTCATTTTTAATAACTAGATATTGTTGTAGATGATCAGCAGGGAACTCAGAGTAATTACTTATTGAATCTTTAGGTTTTTCTTGTATTGATTGAACCTTAGTAATGACCAAACGTTTTCCATCATTGTCACTGTTAAATGTACTACTAGGATGTATTAAATTCCTTGGATTATGTTCCTCAATACGTTGAGAATACATACCACTTCTACTTACTTTTGATAAATCATTAGGGTGAATCAAACTTTTTGGTCCACTTTTATAGTTTTGATTATGTGCACTTTTGTTTAAAATATTTAGAATATTTATTTCATTCGTTTTGATAAAATTGTTTGGTATATCTTTTGACTGCTGTAAGTGATCACGTTGATAAAGTACAGAGTTTAGTCCATTAACTTGAAAATATGATAGATTTATAGCATCTAATGCTCCTAATTGGTTTATTATATTGTTGGGGTATACAAACTGCACTGATTCATTGGTTCTTTCTGCTGAGCGTATAGGTTCATTAATATTCTTCTTTAAATTCGTGTCTAAGTGGTTGATAAAGCCTCCAAAGTTTACTGATTTGATGCTAAATTCTTTTGAAACTTTAACTTTGTTATTAGAACTGACTGTCACTATTGATTGCGCATTCTTGCTTTCAAATTTATTTTTTGCAAATCTTAATGGATCAGATTGATGAGTGCCATTAAAAGACTGCTCTGCTATGCCAGAAGTACTACGGAGGACTTCTTTTGGAACACTTAAAGTTTTCGTACTATACATGAATGCTTGCATATTAGTGCTTCGTATGGAGCGTTGTGATCGTTGATTAATAGGTGCGTATTTTATTGGATCCAATCGAAATGAAAGTGTGATGTGTTCAAAATCGCCAACATGATTACCAAATAAACGTCGTTTGCCCACTATACATGAATCGAAGATGAGTAATGGAGCTGGTAATCGATTTCCAATTATGCATGCCTGCAAGTAAATAATACAAAATAGACAATATAATTACAAAAAGTAGATTGTGCGAATATGGTATCAAAGCTTACTTCGACAAGTGACTCTTCGTTATCTTAACTTTAAGATTTAATGAAAATTAATTTAATGGCAAATAAAATTAATGGTATTAGTTAATAGATGTTTGTGGTAACCACAATATTTCCTTCTCAACAGTTAGTTACTGATACATAAATGTACACATGGAATACGTATTTTAGAAGATGAAACAAAATTTGGAGGAACTGTTTAGCATTTAAGAAGGTTTGACCAATTATAGTAAATTACTTTAAAAATATTAATTTGAATTTCTAGAGATTCTTTTTTAATTAAATCTTGGAATAAATTCAATAACTAACTTATCCAGGTGGACATGGAAAAATAAAAATAATAAAGTAGCCAAAGTGATATCTTACGCTCCAAGCGAAAATGCATCAATGCCGAAAAGGGATGACTTCTATAATAATCTGACCAAGACAGTAAATCGGATTAGCGGTATAAAGGAAATAATTATATTGGGAGATTTCATCGTGAAAACATAAAAAAACAAATTATTCTATTATTAGACGTAGATATAATCAACAACAGAGCTGTATTTATCGAGTTATGCCATCGACCTGAATTGCTGATAACAAATGGATCATTTCAATATAAGAGTATCCAACGATATACGTGGACACAAATAACCAGTAATTTAAGGTCCGTCGTCGATGATATACTTGTCAAACAATAAAGTAT
>WYDF02078091.1:0-11228 GCA_009867245.2 Adranes taylori | reverse complement strand
TATAATTACGATTGTTGAAAGGAACAAACACCTACTGATCTGTCTTAACTGGTTAGTTCCGTTTCACCTACTTGTTAAAGAAGTCTGTAAATAGACTACATGCATTGCTTAAAACGAATTTTCAAATAGCTTAAGTATCCGGAAGTGGTGTAGTTAATAGGTCGAAGACTTTGAATGACTACTATAATAGAGTACTGATGATAGTTACCCTAATACTTGAAATACGTATCTGCTCCAGCCTGACCTTTTTAAGCTATTTGTTTTTACACATGTCATCAACAAGTATCTGAAATTGGACTAACTCATCGATTTGTAAAGTTATTTACTTACAATTTCTGTTGGTCCTCTTTTATAATTATGTACAGTTACCTTAGTAATTCATTTTCATTTATTTTACTCCAATAAATAAACTTGCTGGCACGAGAAGCTTTCTGGTACACACAATTCAGCTAACACGATTTAATTTAATTGAAGACCATACTCAAAATAATTATTTAATTTATTACCGACTACTATATACTGCGAGGCCTCATACTAAATTCTTTCCAATATTAAATTCAACACTTTAATTTTATCTGAATTAATTGATAATTATATTTTCAAGACGCTGAGTAGCAGGGATTCACCTTACACTTAAAATTTCTGACTCATTCAGTGCGTTCCATATGACTTTTATTTATTCCCCAGTCCTCTAGCTAGCTTGTCTGAACACCTGTTTGCTCTCCCCCACTACTAGATTACACTAGAACACACTAGCAACCACCCGAGCTTTCTTCTTTGTCCCGTAATCTGTTGGTTATGTTTCTAAAACATTGTGGCTTTTTTATTTTCCATTGGAACAGAAGATGTTTTAGTTTTTCTGTTCCATTGGAATTGGCATATAGCAACACTGCTTCCACTTGCCGGAAAGACTGTCATTCACCACAAACCCTTTGAAAAATAATTTCATTTCTTTTCTTAAAATTCTGTAGCCATCCATTGCTGGCACGAAAGTCTTCATGGCCTAGAGTGTTGGCATACTGAATGGCTTTTCCTTTTAAAATGGGCCCGGAGATAGGAACGTTCTTATCACGCCATTACTGTAACCATTATAGGACACATTCATCAATGTTCTTGAACTCAGGATTCGTACACGTCTTGAATGTCTTTGGCAAACCATCCTCATATTCATACTTTTCGCTATTCTTTAAAATTGCCAAACTGCTTCGCCCTTTTCTTGTCTCCTTCATCAACTGCGTTGATGATCTTTTTTTTTCATCTACCGTTAAAGTTTTACACTTTTGTTTTACTGAAGACAAGCTTTTTGACACACACAACACAAGCTGTAGGTCTGACTGTTTTGCGGAGTGTATTGGGTAGGGCGAGGCGTCATTAACCAACAAACAAAGGAGAAAAACTCAAGGTTTCAACTTGAAATACATAGAGCAACAGTTATACAGGTTTTGTAATTACATCACAACCAGCAAAAATGCGACTTATCCAGGTTATAAATTTAAAACCTTTTACTTACAGAGGTCTTTTTAGCATTGAGTGTTATGTAGATTTCAAGGGGATGAAACAAATCGAGTTATTAAGGAGTTCTAGATATCGAGGTTCGACTGTATTATAAAATAAATATACCCATAATTTACTAAAAAAAAAATTCAACTGAAAAAGGGCTACCTTCTCAATTGGAATTTCCAGCTTCTTATAGGTAATTCCCCATAGATTACTACGTTAATTAAGTTTATATTTGCAATTTGTTGCGCTTAAACAACGTGGAATAATAAGGAACCACACAATTGTGATGTCATGTGACAACTTATGACAGTTATATATTGGAGGTGGGGCTTTTCTGCCTGATCCCTAGTTCACTAATTTAGGAACTATCTCCTATTTATTAATAACCATTCACGTGTTACGAGATACTTTCTAAACTATTAAATCTGCGCTTGGCATAGATTTATGACAAAATGTACAATTTAAAATTCGTTTTTAGGGTCTTTCGTGCGCTTTCGCAGTAATTATGCCACAAATATAACAAAATTTATTCACACAAAACCGGCGGCTACATTACGTTAAGCACAAAATACGAATAGATGGTCATTAAACGATTATACGCCAACAACTTGGCACGCATTTTTATGACCAGCGCACGTTTTTTTTTTTGCGGCAGCATGCTGTTAGTTGAACATATGCGGTACACAGATAACGGCATAAAGTGGGACTAAAATGGACAGTAGGTATGATAGACACACGTGGTTAAAAAATATGCTAGCGCGTCGCTCGTCACAAACTGATCCTAAAGGTGCGTTTAGATTTGAGCACGCATGTGTTGTACCAGTTGTTTGGGATCACGGAAGGATATAACTATGGACGATGAAATAGCTGCCTTCGTACTGTACTATTTACTATTTAATAAAATAAATTCGGAAACATAGGCGTCGTGGTTGGTGACTAATACCATTGTTTTGTAATAGAAATTGATAGGGCCGACTCCAGAACTACGAACTTGTCTGGATTTACCGCACACCTTAACGACAAAATGTGGACTATACTACGCGAATAAATTAGCAATAATTATCGAACTAAATTCAAATAAACAACGGAAACAATAAACCGCTAATAGTTAACAAACAAACAAACAAACAAAAAGGAATGCGACTTACCTTAACGAGACGGGTGTTGTCTTCATTCCCTTTTGCCGATAGGATTATGGAAAAGGTGTGAAAATATTAACTGCTTTCTTCTTATCACACCCGTCCGCGAGCGGCAACGAATAAATTGTATGCGTGTTGATATTATACACAAGCATTTAGTAGCGTGATGGCAAAAATGACTTTGCCCGCTATCTCTATAATTGAGCACTAACTAAGTGACATCAAAATATTTAATTGATGAACTGAACTAATTTCAGCGCTAAGGCCTATAAATCTGCCCGCTCACTTTATTACGACCGTACCACGGTTTATTTAGAACTCCGTGTTGGTCTGTTACTCTTTCATTACCCTTTCGCCTTAACTGACAAAAAAGCCTGTCAGTGCGTAGCACATTTATATACATAGTCAATACCTAGTGAATGCAACTATATTTACAAGGGGTGGATGATGAATTTCGGATAAACGATTTAATGCAGCACAAACAGATATATTTAATTAAGTTATTTTGAGTCAAGTCATGACTAAACCGGATTTTAATTTTTTGGTCAGTTTGGTAACTCCCAAGATTGTAAAAAATGATATCAGTTTTAGAAAAGCAATATGATCCACCACACGAGTCAATCCCTCATTTTGCGTTGTTTAGCAACAAGTGTGTATCATAATGAGGCTTTTTATTTTATATTGTGCTTCTACACTGTCTAGATTTTCTGTATTTAAGTTGGCAACTAATTTATGCCAAGCGCACAGATTCAAATTCTTGTAAAAGCAATAACACTATTGTTATCCCACCCCATCACAAACGCTGACTTGCAGTAAATTCCGTCGGTCCGCGCTGTAATTAATTCCTTTGAGCATCCATCCGAGACCAACACCAACCGGATTGCGATCGCACCTATTCGTGCGTAGTGATGTATAATGCGAGCGTGCACTCATAGCCGTTTAGATATGAGCATGCTCAATCTAAATGCACCATAAAGCAGTATTTAATATAACTTGTTCCTCCTGTGTGCGTGTAATAGATGTGACGTGCATTTATTACCTACAGAGGGTTATAACCTTTGCCTTTCCATTAAATATGAAATTTATTTAGCGCTTGTAGGACAATTATATTTTAGTTTAATTCAAATTTTTAGAAATTTTTTATTCATTTTGCAGTGAGGAATATTGCGTTGAACAATGGTACGTTAAAGTAACTATTATACATCTAACAGCGCTGTCCGGAGTAATCTGCGATAAACAACAAAATTGTACACTATTTAATAATTAAATCTTAATTTACATTAAAATATTACTCCCTACCATTTTTCAATCATCAATGTAGACTTTTTTTTTAATATAACAACATTTCATCTTTATAACAATATAACATCTTTTGAAACTACATATACAGGTTGATTCACAACTTCAGTCATTAATTTTAACAAGGCATTGGTGATTTTCTTTTCAAATGCGTTGTTAAATTCCACCTTTCATTAACAAAAAGGTTCAAGAGATATTTAGAAAAATATAAAATACGTTTTTAGAATAGATGGTATTGATTTTCATTAGCATACATTTCTTAACCGACTAGCGTAATCTCGAGTTTGTGGAATATTGTCCTAGAAATATCGTAAAACTTTTAAGGCGTTTCGTACACGAAGCGTGTATGCCAAAATTTTAAAATATAAATATTAAGGATAGAAATTATTTTATTTACGACTAAACTTAAATAATTTTTATATCTATAAATATTACGTAAATATAATCTATATTACGTAAATGATATCTATAAATATAACTGTAAGGAATAAGAATTATTTGGTCAGGAATTGCAAATTATATTAAGTCTAATTAAAGTTATTACAACAACCCTAATAATAAGTCTAAACATTAGTATGTTTACTTTTGTTTTTATTTTTTCCTTTGATTCGTGCTAGTTTACCGACAATCGCCGGGAACATTACTCATAATGAATGTTCATCAAAGTTGTCATTTCACACGCTAAGCGAATATTGGTCAAATACACGCATCGCCTGAGGCTGGCTTAACACAGAACCTCATGTTGTATAAGGCACATTGAACAGTATACGTCCATTCCTAAAAGCTTCAACTCAAATCATTTATCATAATTTGAATTTTTAAGTTCGTCAAAAAATTTTTTTTGCTGGAAATCAATTATAGTATACATGTTTTACCTCCTGTTGAAATTAATTATTGAAGTTGTGAATCACCCTGTTGTTAATTCACAATGTACTTAAACGTGTAATGCTTTCAAAATTGTGAATTAATTGTTCTCGATTTGTTTTTCAGGTTTAGTTGAATATTGCTGATGGAATTTTTCTTAAGAAAATTTGGGTAAGTCAATTTATACTGTCATAGACTGCTAATTATTTTTATCATTTTCAAGAAAATAATGACAGGTCATCCAAATAAATTTACACCATATTTCTAATGACTTACGTAAAAAAATATATTTAAAAAGTTCAATTTAGCTAAGTTTATTTCTTTATTTAGCAGAGTTTTAAAATATTCAACGTCATATATAGGATTTTATAACTTTTGTCCCGCTGTTGGTCCATTATATTCTCCCAAAACATCTCTTGCTTCCATTTCTAGCTCTTCTTGATCACCAAATTGTTCTTGTTCTTGCTCGATTCTCTTCAGTTCTCTAGATACCTCCCTGTTATATGCATAATTTTCAACTCTATCTAATAGGTCTTCTAATGCTTGTTGTACTTCTTGTTGGGCATCCATATGCTAAAATGCATGTATCTGTGTGTCAATAAGTTTGGACTCACACAACTTTCGGGGTAACACTTCGTTTTTTCTCACGCCTTTGCTTACATGTAAATTTTGCCGTGCCATTATTGTTAAAGAATAGTAAACATTATACTATATGTATGCAAACATTTAGGTAGTAAAGGAATAGTGTTACGTTTATATTTGTGGCGTTGTTTTTATAAAAAAACGTGACTCTAATAAGAAGCAATCCTTTTAATGGGGTACGCAGTAATTCCCTCTTAACCCGTACGGGATCCTTTCGTACAATAACTACAAAATGCGATTCATTTTAATCCCTCGATTCCCGTTACCTTTTAAAATAAAACGCTAAACTTTGCCATTGGCAGGGTTACGAGCACTTTCCGTATTAAATTATACTAGATCAAACATAACTTTAACTAAACTCTGGTCAACCCAACAACTCTACTGTCTTAGCTAAGACTGTTTGTATAAAAGAGTTGCATAATCTTAACAAAATGTATTGAGAATGATTTAGGAAATGCGTACATGCAAATCCCAAAATAATTAGAAAATTATTTTACTTACAGTTTGTCGTTCCTACCATCACAAACTCATTTTAGGTCACACTATTCATTTCAATTTATTTTATTCAAAGAATTCAAACTTAAACGAATTATTTAAGATTATCCAACACGTACTCCACTATGCCCCACATTTAACAATTTAAATAAATATGGGGAATGTATTGAACAATTTCCGATATTTATTTAACAATTTAATTTACTCATTTAATTTGGAATTATAATTTAATTTAATTCATGATTTTATTGTCATTACACTGACTGACAAGTATTCATTCTACATTTTAAAATTTCTTATTATTGACTATTCACTCCAGTGAGAGTTGTGTGGCTTTTATTCATTTCTCTGACTAGAAATGAATAAAAGCCAAATTTTTAAAAATAAAAATAAACCTAAAGTATAGAGTTGTTCAAAATGGCTGCTGTTTCGATGTAAGTTAAATTATGTTAATATTTATTTGACTAGTTTGAAACTCTCAAACAATTAATTTTTATTCTTGTTACTAGTTTTTCAAAGATACACTATTAAACTAATGATTGTTTATTTTTTATTGACAATTATTTCATTTATATGAGAATTGGAATTAAAATTTATCGCATGCGAATTGATCCTTTTATGAATACATAGAATAAAATAAATTTTGAGTTTTATTATTTTATGAGCTATACTACCCAATATAATTTATGGCTATAAAGTGGAATTTATTTCTCAAGCCCAAATTAACCCCACTATACTGTCACGGACAAAACTAACCGTGACAATATTTCTCTTTGAGGTAAAACTTTGATATAAACTTCGTGGGTGGAGTTTCGCTAACCTCTGTTTCTTGAATCCTCTACTGATTGAACTTTAAAGCCGACTGAACCCTTGACTATTTTAAAAATGAAATCTAAGTAAACGGTTTGCATACACACATAATGTTTACTATTATGAAATTTTAACAAATTCTTTAAGATTCTGCTTTCAATATATGATGGATGGACGGACGCATCCACAAATATTGACTGGTAGAAGTTAGAGAATGTGGGTATTTCTGGTAATTGCTAAAATTTATTAAATTTTCAGCATTTACTGGAATACATCAATTATATTGTATAAAAAATATATACTTAAATAAAAATAGAACTTACTAGTTTCAGAAGTGCTCGTTTTTTTCTTTCTTCGATGAGTTCATCATATTCGTATTTAAGTGATACGTCAACCTCTTGATTGTATCTGTATTTGAATAGCCAATGCGCCAAATAGTGTACCGGATCTTTGGGCTGTATTGCAGTTATTTCGGCTAGAGCTAGGGTCAATGGTCTACCAACTACTGTTTTTAAATAATTGACATCTGGAGAAGTTGCCGCTGTACTGAATGATGATGCTTAAAAATTTGTTGTTTTTTACTTTTTCTCTATTTGATTTATATTTCGAATCAATTATAAAGTATTCTTGTATGGATTTCATTACATCAGAGGTAAGTATGTAGTTGTAAGAAGTTATGTAAAAAATGGAAAGTACAAACAGCCATCTTAGCTGAGCAAGTGACTAGATAATTAAAATAAGATTTGGGAATAATATATATTTGTACTTGCTGGCCACGTAATGATGTGATAACCGTGTGCATGCGAGGATGTTAGATGTCACAGTGGATAATATTTTTTAAGAGGCAAAAATAATCGTAATTATTGGACTTAAAGTATAGGCAACCCAATCTACAATGATAGGTGTGATGCATATCTATAAGCAAGCCATTGAAATATTTTCCAGAAAGATTAATTTACGCAAATTGAAACTAACTAACATAAGCAGCGTAATCACAAACAAATTAAATCAGCGATATACTGACTAAATAATACATAAACGTTTCTGAAAAAAGTTTCAATAAATAGGTCTTTGAGCTACCTATTTAACAGTTATAATATTTTATTTTAAAAGTTTAAGTACCATCAGTACTGTACTATTATTGTTATATTAGTTGGAATTTAGTATTCCCATAGTACAATTTTTGCAATAACTATCGTAACCTTGCCCACTTTGGATTAACAAGCAATCTTAAAGTCAACTTAGAATTATTGCAAAGTTGAAAAATATTACTAACAAATGACAAGTACTTGTATCGCAGGTTTGTGTGTGTGTGTGTAAAATTTTCAACTTAACTGTACGTTGCTATAAAGTAACAAAAGACTATTAAATTTTCTGACCGCGATAGCATGAGCAAAGAAGATAGAGCAAAATTTTTAAAATGGGGTGAATAACATAGAAATGATGAATTTAATATGAAAACCGAAATTCTTGGATACTGTACAAGAGGCGTAAACATATTAGTGATGGCTTGTCTGAAGTTTAGACAAGTGCTTCTAAATGAACGTAATTTATGTCCTTTCACAGAAGCGTGCACGATTGCTTCTGCGTGTAATAAAGTATAGAGACGAAATTATTTAAAATCAGACAATATAGGTATAATTCCAAGAAATGGATATCGCTGGCGCGATAAGCAACCAAAAGCTGCAATTAAATGGCTTATTTACGAAGAAAGTAATAGAAATACTAGCTTACCCAAAAAGATGGACCCAATTTAATTAATTTGTATTTCACGAAATATAAATTGGATATGAACAGTCTACATACCGAAGGTTATAGGAAGTTCCAAAGTTTTGTTTGCCACCGCTAGGGCGGTGATAGTTGCGTAAAACGGCCGCTAGGGTACTAGCGTCAATAGGAAGTTCTAAAGTTTTGTTTACCAGCGCTAGGGCGGTGATAGTTTCGTAAACCGCCGCTAGGGTACTCACGTCGATAGGCAGGCATGTCCATAGTGTCACTGTCAATTGTCAAGAAGTGAGTCAGCAGTTACAGTGCAGCGGGCATTTCGTCTCCGATTCGGCATTGAACCAGCAACTAGGAAAAGCATAAGCCATTGATTTAAACAATTTCAACCAAGTGGATGTCTCTGCAAAGGAAAACTCCGGGTTGACCGCGTGTGTCAGAGAATGACGTCAGACAAATGGACAGTTTTGTTGGTAGTCCAAGAAAGTCAACCAATAGAGCTAGTAGAGAACTAGGAATACCCCAACCAACTGTATGGCGAGTTTTGACACGGCGTTTGCTGTACAATCGCTACCGCTTACAACTTGTGCGGGCACTCATTGAGAATGACAAAGAAAAGCGTATTGAATTTTGTGTTGATATGCTAGAAATGATGGAGGATGATGCGTTTCTACCGCGCTTAATTTTTAGCGATGAAGCTACGTCCCATCTTAGTGGAAAAGTGAATAGTTCGCATATGGGGTTTGCAAAATCCCCGAACAACATCGCAACATGAGAGACTCGGCAAAGCTAAACGTGTTCTGTGCCTTATCCCGAACAAAAGTTTATGCACCATTCATTTTTGCGGAAAGCACTGTAAGTGGAATAACGTACCTGACCATGTTAGAACAGTGGCTTTTTCCTAAACTTACCGAAGATTCCCAAGGCTTCATTTTCCAACAGGATGGAGCTCCGCCCCATTGGCACCGTGATTTTCGAGGATTTTTCAAATCAGTCCCTTCCTAAACGATGGTTAGGTCGCATGGGAAATCAAGACCTTGCTTACACTTCTGGTCAGCAAGATCTCCGGATCTCACGCCATGTGACTTTCTTGTGTGGCTATGTTAAGGATGCTGTTTACGTCCCACTACTACCAACAACTCTGGCCGATCTGCGGAACCGTATCACTGCTGCGGTGAACTCAGTAAAACAAGACATGCTTTCTCGCGGGGTGGGCGAGTTTAGCTACTACTTAGATGTTTGCCGTTCAGCAAAGGGAGGACAAATTAAACATTTATTACCTGTGATAAAAAAACTTTGAAACTTCCTCTTTTCATTAGTATGTAAATTATTCATGTCCAATAAATACTTCATTAAATACAAATTAATAAGTTATGTTTTTATGTGTATTCTATGTATGTGTTATGTGTATTATGTTATGTTTTTATGCCAGTAGTTGAAGTGATATGAATTAAATAATAATTATCTCCTCCAAAAATATTTTTGGAGAAGGGAATTAATTTTTAACAAATTAATTAAATTCGGTCCATCTTTTAGAATAACCTTGTATAGCAATTCATCGTGTAGCCATCTAATAAATCAGTTGTACTATTGCTAAAAGCGTGTATTTTCACCAGTGTTCCGTTAAGGAACGGTTTACTCTGATGTTAATTTGTCATACAATAGTACAACTTTGCAGTTGATGGGACATATTGGTCGAATCATACCAACTGCGTAACAGTTGAAGTACCATCCGACCAATATGTGCCATCAAAAGCAAATAGACAAGAACTATTTGTTTAACATTAACACCAAAGTAAACCGTTTCTTAACGGTACACTGGTGAAAATGTACGCTTTTAGCGATAGTACGACTGAACACGGCAGTCAGAAAGATTATTGCTAGTCTATAGCGCAATGTACTTTTTAGGTTGAAAATTTTATACACACAAACCAAATGAGCCCGCGAAACGGCGAAGAGATCAAAATACAAAAAGTGCTACTTAAAATAGTTAGACTTGAAAGTAAAATGAGCGAAATAGTGACTAAATAATACGTCAAACTTTTTGTACAAAGTTTAAATAAATTTAGAAGGGTTTTTGAGGTACTGTTTTCTATATTTCGATAGCAATAAGCTAATTTTATTGCTACTGTATTATTATCTATTAAGTACCTATTATCTAAAGAATATTTGATTTGATTTATTTAAGTAAACTGTTATCTACTAATAAAAGTATTTCTTTTATAGACTTACTACTGCTGCTGACACAAGATTCCTCAGGACTCGTAGTGTTTTGTGTCCTTAGAGATAACGGATGCTGTTGTGAATGGCGAATTGTGCTTTGTCTTAGCAATTCTTCGGAGAATGGCATCTTGAAAACAGCACTTTGAAATAGGGCTTCACTTATATTAGAATGTTTACCAGTTTGATTATCAATCACATAAGTACCAGATTTGCTCAAACGTAAGCGTAAAGCGCGCGCACAATCCACTAGGAAACCATCTAATAGCCCCATATTACGAGCTTCTTCAATTGTCAGACGCTGACCCGATTTTGTTACGAGTATACCATCTGATTCAAAATCAAGGGTAAGACCTCTTATAGCTAATAGATCTATGAACATAACATAATGATTCATTACTGATAATAAATGTTTTTTACTAAGCTATTACTTAATATGTTTTAGGGGGAACAAAGTATCTCTTCTGTTTCCCCGAAACACGTCAATCATAAAGCCAAAAGGTTTTCGTTCACAAAATAAAGTAATAATAATATATA